>PISX010003822.1:0-131114 GCA_004024625.1 Mellivora capensis
TTTTTTTTTTTTTTTTTTTTTTTTTTTTTTTTTTTTTTTTTTTTTTTTTTTTTTTTTTTTTTTTTTTTTTTTTTTTTTTTTTTTTTTTTTTTTTTTTTGGTAAAGACTCTACTTTCTCCATTGAATTTCCTTAGGATCTTTGTAGAAAATCAGTTGACCACATATGTGTAAATCTATGATTAGTCCATTGATCAAAAAATTTTTTTCCTTTCTTTTTTTTTTTTTTCAAAATATTTATTTTTCTTCCAATACCACAATGTCTTCATTACTTAGGGTTTTTAAAAAAAAAGATTTTATTTATTTGAGTGAAAGAGCAAGAGAGACAGTGCACACACACACAAGCAGGGGGCAGGGGCAGAGAGAGAGCAAGAAGCAGACTCCCCGCTGAGCAGGGCCCAGGACCTAGAGATCATGACCTGAGCCAAAGGCAGACACCTAAACTGACTAAGCCACCCAGGCATCCCCCCGCCCCCTTTTTTTAAAAATAAGTCATGAAATCAGTGAGTCTTCCAGTGTGGTTCCTCTTTTTCAGAAGTTCTTTTGCCTATTCTAGGTCTTTTGCACTTTAACATATGTTATAGAATCTCCTTGTCAGTTTCTACAGTAAAGCCTGTTAGAATCTTGATTGGGATTATATTGAATCTGTAGATTAATTTAAAGAGACTTCACACATATGAACAATGTTGAATCTTCTGATTCATGAACATGGTATATCTCTTCATTTACTCAATTATTTGGATGTTTTCATAGTTCAGCAATATTTTGTATTTTTTTCAGAATGTGAGTAATGTATATAATTTGTTAAATTTATCGTTAAGTATTTATTAATCTTTGATGCTATTATAAACGGCCATTGAATTTCTTAAATTAGTTCTAATAGTTTGTATATTCCTTAGGATTTTCTAAATAGATAATAAATGATGTTGTTTACAGTACAGATATTTTTACTTCTTCATTTCCATTGTATATGATATTTCTTTTTTCTGCCTTATTTCATTGGTGAGGCCTCTAATATGGTGCTGAAGAGCAATGGTGAGAGTGAATTATTCCTTGTTCTTAATCTTGAGAAAACTTGCGTTCTCTTTCACCATTGAGTATGATAGTTGTATTTTTGTAGATGCCTTTTCACAGGCTCAGGAAATTCCTTTCTTCCCTAATTTACTGAGGTTTTGTTTTTTTTGTTTTTTTTTTAAATCATGAATAGATGCTGAATTTTTGTTAAATGTGCTTCTGCATTTATTGAGATTATGCTGTATTTTTCAAATTATTCTGTTAATGTGGTCAGTTACATTGATAGGTATTTTTGTTGAATCTTAAATCAGTCTTGCATTCCTAGAATAAACTCTTTGTGGTCATGGTATATTTTGTGATACTGACACCAACCACCCATAGTTAGCACCGTGTCCACAAGTTTAAGGGTGCAGTTCTCAACATGACTGTCCTCATCATAGATGCCAGCTGTACTAACTGGCTAACTTCTGACTAACTGGCTATAAATTTAGGGGTTCTTAATCCCCTCAGGTTTGATAATTCACTAGAACTCAGAGAACTCAGGAAGGCACTATACTTATGATTACAAATTGTATTATAAGTAATAGAAATCAGGACCAGCCAAATGAAGAGAAATATGGGGCAAAGTCTGGGAGAGTTGTGAACATGGAGCTTCTATGTCGTTTTCCTGTGGAATCAAGATGCATTACCTTCCTGGCACATTCATGTATTTACTAACCAGGAAGGTCACCTGAGCCTCACATTCCAGAGTTTTTATTTAAAAATCATTGCAGTCATGGGGTGCCTGGTGGCTCAGTGGGTTAAGCTCTGCCTTCGGCCATGTCATGATCTCAGGGGCCTGGGATTGAGCCCCGCATTGGACTCTCTGCTCAGCAGGGAGCCTGCTTCCTCCTCTCTCTCTGCCTGCCTCTCTGCCTACTTTCGATCTCCCTCTCTGTCAAATAAATAAATAAAATCTTTAAAGAAAATCATTGCAGTCATAATTGATTGAATCATTGGCCACGCATTGGACTCTCTGCTCAGCAGGGAGCCTGCTTCCTCCTCTCTCTCTGCCTGCCTCTCTGCCTACTTTCGATCTCCCTCTCTGTCAAATAAATAAATAAAATCTTTAAAGAAAATCATTGCAGTCATAATTGATTGAATCATTGGCCACGTGATTGAATTCATTCTCTAGTGACTGTTCTCTCCCCCTGGAGGTTAGGAAGTCAGGTGATGTCAGTGGCTTGAAGCCCCAACCCTTTAATCACACAGTTCATCTTTCTGTCGTGACCAGCTCAGATGTTTTGAGTCATCTCTTTAGCATAAACTCAGGTGTGGTCCAGGACCCACCTCGAATAATGTAGACACTCCTATAACTTTGGAAATTCCAAGGTTTCATGAAGTTGGGACAAAGACCAAACACATTTTTTATTGTAAAACTGATGCTTTCTATTGCTGTTGTGTTCAATTTGCTAATATTTTGTTAAGAATTTTTGTGTCATGAAGAATAGTAATAATTTTTTTTGTTTTTTGTTTTTTTTTTTGTTTTTTCCCCCCAATGTAATTTCTTTGTCTAGTTTCACTACCAGGATAATACTGGCCTCAGAAGGAGTTGGGGAATGTTCCCTCTTTATTTTTTGAAAGATTATATGTAGGATTGGTATTATTTATTCCTTAAATACTTAGTAACATTTACCAATGAAAACTTCTGGGCCTGGAGTTTTCTTTGTGAGAAGGTTTTGATTATGAATTCAATTTCTCTAATAGATGCAGGAGTATTCAAGATTTCTAATTCTTCTTGAGTCAGTTTTGATCATTTGTATCTTTCAAGAAATTTGTCCATTTTGGGGTGCCTGGGTGGCTCAGTGGGTTAAGCCTCTGCCTTCGGCTCGGGTCATAATCCCAGGGTCCTGGGATGGAGCCCCGCATTAGGCTCTCTGGTTAGCAGGGAGCCTGCTCCCCCCCCCCCCCCCACTGCCTGCCTCTCTGCCTACTTGTGATCTCTCTCTCTCTGTCAAGTAAATAAATAAAATCTTTAAAAAAAAATTTGTCCATTTCATCTAAGTTGTTTGAATTTACTGGCATAAAGTTTATAATCTCTTATCATCCTTGTAATGTGTATAGGATCTATAATGATGTGCACTCTTTCATTCTGATATTACTTCTTTGTTTGTAATTTTTGTCTTTTTTTTCTTCACCAGTCTTAGAAGTTTGTCAATTTTACTTTTTTAAAGTCAACTTTCAGTGTTATTGATATTCTCTGTTGTTTCCTGTTTCTTATTTTATTTATTCCGCTTCTTGGCTTTATTATTTCTTTCCTCTACTTCAGAGTTTCTCACCCTCAGCACTATGGAAAATTTTGGCCAGATAATTCTGTTTTGAGCATCATAGGGTCTCTAGCAGCATCCTTGACCTTTCCTCACAAAATGCCTGTGATCCTCTCATTGTAATAACAGAAAATGTCTACAGACATTGTCAGGTATCTGCTGGTGAGCAAAATAGCCCATAGCTGAGAACCATTGCTCAACTTCTTTCAGTTTAGTTTGCTTCTTTTTCTAACTTCTAAAAGTGGAATCTCAGATCATTGATTTTAGACTCCACCCCCAGCATAAGGATTTAAAGCTAAACATTCCTCTTGAAATACTGCTTTAGCTGCATCAAACAAATTTTGATATCTTGCATTTTCTTTATCATCCTTCTGAAGACATGTTCTGATTTCTTTGTGATCTGTTCTTTAACCTGTGACTTATTTAATTTGCTCTTCTTTTTGAAGCTTCTCTTTTTTTTAAAAGATTTTATTTATTTATTTGACACAGAGTGAGAGAGCACAAGCAGGGGGAGCAGCAGAGGGAGAGGGAGAAGCAGATTCTCTGCTGAGCAGATGTGAGGCTCGATCCCAGGACACTTAGATCATGACCTGAGCCGAAGGCAGAGGCTTAACCCACTGAGCTACTCAGGCGCCCCTTTTTGTAGCTTCTTAAGGTGAAACTTAGACCACTGATTTTGAACCTTTTTTTTTTTCTAATAGAATTTAAAGTTAAACATTGTATGAGCATTGCTTTAGCTACATCCAACAAATTTGATATGTTGTGTTTTTATTATCACTCAGAATATTTTCTAATTTCTCTGCATTTTGTTTTTTGATTTGTGGCTTACCCTCCAAATATTACTGTTTTTCTAGTTATCTTAACTATTTTTGATTTCTAATTTAATTCCATTGTGCTTAGAGAGAACATACTTAGTTCTTAGTTCTTACTTAGAGAACTTACTCTGTGTAATTTTAATAGTTATAAACTTAATGAAAATTATGCTTTACAGAGTGAATGACTTAGGCATGCTTATGTAGTGAGCCAAAAGATTGATCAGAGGCTTAAATTAGTTGTTTGCTATATTTGAAATAAGAATTGTTGGGGCACCCGGGTGGCTCAGTTGGTTAAGCGTCTTTTCTGCCTTCGGCTCAGGTCATGATCCCAGGGTCCTGGGATCCAGCCACATAGGGCTCCCTGTTCAGTGGGGAGCCTGCTTCTCCCTCTCCCACTCCCTCTGCTTGTGCATGCACGCGTGCTCTCTCTCTCTCTGTGAAATAAATAAATAAAGTCTTTTAAAAAAGGATTTGTTTTTTTACTGAATTCAGTTCATATGTAATTACAAGGTTTTTTTTCCTGTTTATTGAAAATGTACATGCAGAAAAATATACAAATTCTAAGTGTACAGCTTGATGAATTTTCACAAAGGTAAAGAAATAAAATATAACAGACTCTTCTTAGAAACTCTCCCCTTGGGGTGTCCAGGTGGCTCAGTTAGTTAAGCAACTGCCTTCTTGGGTCATGGTCCCAGGGTCCTGAGGTCCAGTCCCCCATCCGGCTCCCTGCTCCACGGGGAGCCTGCTTCTGTCTCTCCTTCTTCCTGCCCTTCCTTCCCTCTGCTTGTTTTGTTCTTTCTCTCTGTCAAATAAACAAATAAAACCTTCAAAAAATAAAAATAAAAGAAACTCTTCCCTTTGACTATTTCCAGTCACTGTCACCCCTTCCCTGAAGTAACCAACTTTTCCAGCTTTTGATACTGTAAATTAATTTTGCCAGTTTTGCACTTTGTATGAATGGAATTATGCTGTAAATATTTCTGTGTATCTACCTTTTTTCATTCAACATTATGTTAAAGTTAGGAAGATTCACCCATGTTTTTGCACAATAGTTGTCCATTTTCAGTGCTCTGTGGTTTCACATTGTATGAGTACTTTACAGTTTGTTTATTCGCTCCATTATTGATGGATGTTTGTTTCCAGTTTTTGGCCAGTATGAAAAGAATGAGTATTCTTTTGTATGTCCGTCGATGAAAATATATTAGTTTGGTATATGCCAACGAGTGGTGATGCTGAGTCATAATGATTGTATATATTCAGTTTTGTTATGTAAGTTTGGTTTTTTTTTAAAGATATTTATTTATTTGAGAGAGAGACAAGTGAGAGAGAACATGAGAGGGGAGAAGGTCAGAGGGAGAAGCAGACTCCCTTTGGAGCTGGGAGCCCGATGTGGGACTCGATCCTGGGACTCCGGGATCATGACCTGAGCCGAAGGCAATTGCTTAACCAACTGAGCCACCCAGGTGCCCTGTTATGTAAGTTTTGAGAGAGATTTTATTGATTGTAGTTATTCTTATGTATCTTTTTTAGACACTTGCTTTTTTGTGGCTTTAGTTATTGGGGTGGTTATGTTTTTGTCATTCTTAAGGAAAAAGCAATACATTTCTTATAAAGCAGGTTTCCTAAAAGCCTGCAATGTTCAAGGTTTACTGTTTTTAATGGTTTTTAGAAATGTGGACCTTTGATGGAAACAAAATATACAAAGTTATCTTTTTGAAATAATAAGTCATGAAGATGAGAGCATCTGGGTGGCTCAGTTGTTTAAGTGTCTGCGCTTGGCTCTGGTCATGATCTCGGGGTCCTGGGATCAAGCCTCCTGTCAGGTTCCCTGCTCAGCAGGGAGTCTGCTTTTCCCTCTGTGCCTACCCCCGAATGTGTGCATGCACACGCTCTCTCTCTCTCTCAAATACATAAATAAAATCTTTAAAAAATACATCATGAAGATGAAGAGTATGACATAGAGAATGTAGTCAGTAGAATTGTAATAATATTGTTTGGTCACTACACTTACCGGGTGAGCACTGAGTAATGTGTAGAATTGTTGAACCATTACCTTGTATTGAAACTGATTTAACACTATGTTAATTATACTTCAGTAAAATTTAATTTAAAAAAGAATTCCTTTATTGGCAATTAGCATGATCTTCTATTACAGTGGTTTTCAAACTTTATTGAATACTGTATTATACCACCGGCAGCAAAAAATTCTATATTCTCATCAGCCCCCTTCAGGTATATACTTCAGAGACCCCACCTCTAATGTGGCTGAGGTTTTCTGTTTTTCTTGCCTTTTGAGTATATATCGAGGAAATAATAAACTTTAGGATACAATTAGAAGATACATGTTTAGCTTCAGAGAGCGTGTTACTTTCATCATGTGGAGGGCAACATTCATTTCACAAAGCAAGTGAAACAACAATGTTAACAAATTTGGGGCTTGCTCATTAACTCAACAGAGATAGAGAGGTCTTTTCTTTTTGCTGGAAGAGCATATTAATTCTGGGAATGGGGGCTTTTAGTTTTCTCCCACAGTGGCACCACTCTTGAGCCAGACTGTACTGTTTTGTTCCGTTTCAGTTCTTTGCTTCTTGCATTGACTGCCACCAAACTACACCCTAAAGAATGAAAAGTTTATGTACTAGAACTGTGTTGTCGCCCGTGAAAAGTCACAGATCTGGTTGAGATAACGACTCCCAAAGAGTGAATTCATTATCGTGTCTCTCTTAAGGGGATATTATTTGTGAAAAAGATTACCTGTGATTCACTGATAAAATGATAGAAATGTCTTTTCTCCGTCCCCGGAAGTTGTTAAGAATTCAGAGTAAGGGTGTCTGAAAGGCATACGATTCATTGGTGTTTGCTTTCAGAGGTGCATTTTATTTGGAGAAGAAAAGTGGCCTGACCCAATGGATTATTAGAACATCTCAACCTTACAGAGAACTTACCATAATTGAATATTTGCAATGGTATATTATTGGAAGGATTTAGTTGGACATAATAGGCTCAGAGAAGCAAAAAGTTTGTTTCTGAGTATACTAGTATAGATACTCCTTTGTTGTCAGCACTATTTGGATCATCATTTTCTTCATGTACATGTAGTTAGTCATCTCTCTCTCTCTCTCATACTCTAACCTTGTACTGTTTTCACAGCTGACTAAATGACCGAAATACTTTTTTCTTTCAGTTTCTTTTTTCATCATTATGGTTGTTTGTTTATTTCCAGGCTAATTTCAAGTGTTATTGAGAATCCATCAATAGTTGTTTTTTTTTGTACAAAGTACAAATACTTTGTACTTTTTTTCAATTATTTAGTTTGCCTTGAATTATGATTATTCCTATACATGTCTTAAATTTATCAACTAGAGACTATCTTTGATTCCCTGTAGCCTAAAATGCTTCATGTAGTATACTTGTTTTAGGTAGTATATTTTTAGTTTTGTTAAAAATAATAAGTGTAGTTGCAATGACTAAAACATTTACTGAATGGTCATTATGTGTTAGATGTTTTTACATATTTTCCTCTCATTCTCACAGTAATCCAGCCAAGCCACATGTTATTATTTGTTTTACAAATGAGGAAACTGTTAATCAGAGGGGTTAAGTAATTTGTTTTAAGTCATACAGCTAATGTGAGTGATAGAGTTAAGACTCAGGACTTTTTTCCTCTAACACCACAGATCTTCAAGACCTATACGTTGTTCTCTGGTTTTGCTTTGGACTTCATAGCCCAAAGCTTGTTTATTTTTTTTTTTTCCAAGTTTTTATTTAAATTTCAGTTAGTTAACATACAGTGTAGTTTCAGGTGTAGGATTTAATGATTCATCACTTCATCACTTACATAGAACACCAAGTGCTTATCACAAGTACCCTCCTTTTTTTTTTTTTAATATTTTATTTATTTATTTGACAGAGAGATCACAAGTAGGCAGAGAGAGAGGGGGAAGCAGGCTCCCTGCTGAGCAGAGAGCCTGACCCTGAGATCATGACCTGAGCCAAAGGCAGAGGCTTAACCCATTGAGCCACCCAGGTGTTCCTACAAGTACCCTCCTTAATATCCATCACTGAGACTCTTAATCTCACAAAACAAACTGAGGGTTGCTGGGAGGAGGGGGGTCGGGAAAGGGGGGTGGGGTAATGGACATTGGGGAGGGTATGTGCTATGGTTAGTGCTGTGAAGTGTGTAAACCTGGCGATTCACAGACATGTACCCCTGGGGATAAAAATACTTTATATGTTTATAAAAAATAAAAAAATTTAATTAAAAAAAAAATCCATCACTGATTTAACCCATTACCCTACCACCTCCCCTCCCGCAACCTTCAGTTTGTTTTCTGTAGTTGAGAGTCTTGTTTTATGGTTTGCCTCACTCTCTTTGTCCCCACCATGTTCATCTGTTTTGTTTCTTAAATTCCACATCTAAGAGTGAAATTATATGGTATTTACTTTTCTCTGAGTTATTTCTTTTAGTATAATACTCTCTAGGCCCATTCACATCATTGCAAATGGAACTATTTCAGTCTTTTTTTATTGCTGAGTAACATTCCATTGTATACATATACCACAACTTCTTTATTCATTCATCAGTTGATGAACATTTGGGCTCTTTCCATAGTTTGGCTGTTGTGGATAATGCTGCTTTTAACATTGGGGTGCATGTGCCCCTTGGAATTAGTATTTTTGTATCCTTGGGTAAATACCCAGCAATTGCTGGATCATAGGTTAGTTCTGTTTTTAACTTTTTGAAAAACCTCCATACTGTTTTCCAGAGTGGCTACACTGGTTTGCATTCCCACTAACAATGTAAGAGGGTTCCCCTTTCTCTGTATCTTTGCCAAAGTCTGTTGTTTCATGTGCTGTTAATTTTAGCCTTTCTGACTGGTGTGAGGTGATATCTCATTGTAGTTTTTGATTTGCATTTCCCTGATGATGAATGATGTTTGAGCATCTTTTCATGTGTCTGCTGGCCATCTGTATGTCTTCTTTGGAAGAATGTTCATGTCTTCTGCCCATTTTTTAAAAACTAGATTGTTTTCTGGGTGCTGAGTTTTAGAAGTTCTTTATATATTTTGGATACTAACTCTTTATCAGATATGTCACTTGCAAATATCTTCTCCCATTCCAAAGGTTAACTTTTAGTTTTGTTGATTGTTTCCTTTGCTGTACAGAGCTTTTTATCTTGATGAAATCCCAGTATTTTATTTTTGCTTTTGTTTCCCTTGCCTCAGGAGACATAAGTTGTTATGGCTGATGTCAGAGAGGTTACTGCCTGTGTTCTCTTGTAGGATTTTGATGGTTTCCTGTCTCACATTTAGTTCTTTCATACATTTTGTATTTATTATTGTGCATGGTATAAGAAAATGATCCAGTTTCATTCTTTTGTATGTTGCTGTCCAGTTTTCCCAGCACCATTTGTTATAAGGTCTTTTTTCCATTGGATATTCTTTCCTGCTTTGTTGAAAATTAGTTGACCATATAGTAGTGGGCCAGCTGTGCTTCTTTACTTACACTCCTTTCCACTTGGTACGTCCTCTCCCTACCAGGCCCAGCCTCTACTAGTAGCAAAGAGTCATCGTTTAAGATTCATACCAAATGCTACCTTTTTCTAAAATTTACCCTGGAAGCCACATTTGGAAGTGAATTCTGCCTACTTTAAACTCCCACAATACTTTGTACTTTTCTTCATATATTTATTTTGCCTTGAATTATTATTCCTATACATGTCTTAAAGTTATCAACTAGAGACTATCTTTGATTCCTGTAGCCTAAGACAGTCTTAAAGAAGCAAAGTATTTGTTGACTTGAGATTACAGGTACAAAAGTCATCAAAATAGAAGTACTACTGATGCATTTTTTTTAATTGGAAGATCATGACAGTATGGTAAAGATTAGTACATACATGATCATTTTTGTTTCTTGGTATTTGAAAATGTTAAATGTTACAAGTGGTATAACTAAATATGACATGTAATTCTTGGTTTGGTGGAAAAGTTCATATTCTTGACTATTTTATATTTTTTTAGAAAGAAGATAAAAGTCTGAGAGAGGTGGGTAGAACCTGCTGTTTTAATTTTGTTCACAGCAGTGGGTCAGATTATGTTCTTTTGGTGCTAGCTTTGATAATAGGCTTAATACAATATTGGAATTCAACAATTGGTTGTTTTTGGATGTATATATTCTTTTGTATTTATGGCCATGTGTGGGATTTCCAAAATGTTTAGAAAAAGTTTATGGTAAATAGTCTACCTCTCTCTGAATAGATTGTTTCCGTTTATTACTTACTTTAGTATTCCATTGTTTCTGTTTCACTTGTTCTAAGTTTTCTTCAGATAAAGGCAATTAAAGCAAAACTTACTATGAGGGGTTGGGGAATTTCATTATTGAATACCCATTCAAATTTTGAATAATATTCTTTATTTTAAATCTGTTTAAGATATGTCCTTTTCCTCTTCTGATTTACTGGTTTACTTTGACAAAAAAGAACTTAAACGTTTTTATAAATAAGGGGTGCCTGGGTGGCTCAGTGGGTTAAGCCTCTGCCTTCTGGTCGGGTCATGATCTCAGGGTCCTGGGATAGAGCCCCGCATTGAACTCTTTGCTCAGCAGGGAGCCTGCTTCCCCCTCTATCTCTGCCTGCCTACTTATGATCTCTCTCTCTCTGTCAAATAAATCTTTTTAAAAAGTTTTTATAAATAATTATGTAGTGATAGAGATTTGGTTGTAATTTATTTATTAGGTTTTGAGCTCTTGAGTCTGTTAAACTAGAAGTTCTGTGTTTTTATTATTTCTTTCATCTGAATTATGCATATCCTTGCTGTTCATTTGACTGAACTCTTGAAGCATCTTAAAAATTTCTTTTCTTTTCTTTAACCTCTTAAGGGAGAAATTCTTTTATTAAGATAATCTCTTGAAAATGAACATTAGTCTTTTTCATCCTGTGTCACTTGGACCTTACGATACCATTAAGAAAGCAAAAAGTGGACAGGATACAGTAATTCAAAGGAGCCTTTTGGCTTTTGAACTAAAACAGTGGGTAAAATTTCTACAAATTATAAGATTGACAAAAACACTCCTATTGTTAAAGTTTAGAAATGTAATTTTTAAATATCCACCGGAATAATAAATCAGATTAAAGTAATCAGTAATGTGATATTCTGAAAACATTTGACATTAACCAGGATATATTAAATGATTAAAGTTTTAGTTCTGGTGACAAGAACTTAAATTCTCTTATATAAAATTACTATTATTGTTAATGCTAAATTATTATAAAAGTAATACATGTTCATTTAAGAGAACTCGTAACATAATTCTAATAATAGCTAACTTTAGACTTTGTTATATTTTGCTCTTCAGTATAAACTTGTTTATTCCTCATAACAATCACATGAGGACATATTACTGTCACTTTTCCTATTTTACAGATGAGGAAACTGAGCACAGAGAAATGAAGGCACTTTAGGCCACACACTATTTGACCCCAGCAGTCTGGCCTTAGCCTCTGTGTTCTAACCTCTCTTCACCATGTAGTTAAGAATTTGGATTTTGAGATTGATGATTCACAGACCTGTACCCCTGAAGCAAATAATACATTATATGTTAATTTAAAAAAGAATTTGGGTTTTGGGGGCATTTGGGTGGCTCACTTGGTTAAGTGTCTGCCTTTAGCTCAGGTCATGATCCTAGAATCCTGGGATTAAGCCCCACATTGGGCTCCCTGCTCCGTGGGAAATCTACTTATCACTCTCTCTATCCCTCTGCCCCTCCCCCTGCTCACGCTTTCTCTCTCTCTCAAATAAATAAAAACTTAAAAAAAAAAAAAAAAAGAATTTAGGTTTTGGAGTAAGAAAGACCTGGGCTTAAATCAAGGCTACTACTTCTACTCTGGGGACAAAAGCATGGCTTGACCTCTTAGAGGTTCTCAGAGGCTCAGAGGTTTTATGTAAGGAAGAATGTAAGTATTCTTACTTAGAAAACAAGAGTTGTTTGGGGGATAAAATGAAATAATGTGTGTTAACTGCTTAACACACTGTTTAGCAGACACTATGCTTGTTCAGTAGATGATGAGTATTATAACAAATACTGATAAGCAAAATGAAAAATAGTCCCAAAAAGAAAATAACCATTGTTAGCATTTTGAGGTGTATCCTCCCAGTCTTTTAAAAGTGTGTTTCTTGATTTTGTTAATGTATTTTGTTTGATTTATATGATTTTCTTCATTGTATGACTTTATGTTTTACACAAATGGCAAGAAAGCTTGAATTTGTATCACTTAGCACTAAGGCAAACCTGTCAGCTTCTGTGGTAGCCAAAACTTTTTTCTCCCTCTGTTTAGTAGGAGTTACTAAGTAGAGGTAGAAGTGGACATAGAAGTACATTTTTCTTTTTAAACAAAAATGGGATAATGTTTTAATTTAAAATCTACAAATAAACAAAATTTAGGATATGAGAAGTAGGCAAGAGAACATGTGCTAGTATTAATTTTATTAAAATAAGAGTGAAACACCAGTGTCAGAAGAGTTAGTTGTTAGCTGAGGACACCATATCCGAATAAATTGTTCTATTGAATGTAGACTGTTTCTTCCTGATGAGTGAGATTGTAGAAGTCTGACTATATATTGCATCGTTAAAGAAATTCGGTGGGTGTGGTATAGCAGTAAGGAATCCCCCTTTCCATAGTCTTAGCAACAAGTGGCTAAATGGTCTTTTTTGTTTTCCTTTTAGGTCTACACACAATGAGCTGGAAAAGAATCGGTGAGTCAGTGATGAGTGCAGCTTTCATTTATGTTACAAAGCAAACTCAGTGTTTTACCTGTGAAAATAATGTAATAGTATGTATGTAGTTATATTTTTATTTTTTAAATGTATGGGATATCATGATTCTGGTATACATGTATTAAAAAAAGACTTAAGTAGTAAGTTTATACTGTCTAAACTGGAGGACATCAGTAAATCTTTAAGCTCATTTGAATTTTGAGTTTATGGTGTAGCCGCCTTTCTTTATGTTTCTGAAAACAGGTTAACTGTGATAGGCTCATGATTTAAATATGGTCATGCTATAGGTAGATAGAATAAAGGTGTCTGTAGTGTAGCTATTAAATATTATGACAAATTGTCAGTCATTGGATTTCTCTTTCTTTGCAGTTTCTTCATTCATTTGTTCATTTATTCATCCATTCAACAAATCTTTATTGAGCATGAAGTATATGTCAGTGCCAGGCAGGCATACTGCTTTAGATAAGAAATACAAGAATGAAAAAAAAAAAAAAAAAAAGGAAATACCAGAATGTGTGATGTAGTTTTTGTCCTTGAGGAGCTTACAGCTTCCTGGGGGAGACAGACAGGTAATTAAAATACTGTATAGTGTGGTGAGTACGGTAATGGAGAAGCAGAAGGTGCTGAAAGATTGCTTTGGAGAGTCATTTAATTTTCTTTTGAGGGAGTTTTGGAAGGCTCTACAGAGGATGGTGAGTGAGTACTGTATATTGAGAAAACTCCAAGAGACTCAGTATGAGTACTGTATTGAAGATTGTAGCAGGATGCAAGCCAAGCCAGATATTGACAACTATGCTGAAGAGTTTGGGCTTCTTCTGAGAACAGTGGGAAGCAGTTCAGTGATTTTTTTTTTTAAGATTTTATTTATTTGACAGAGAGAGAACACAAGTAGGCAGAGAGGCACGCAGAGAGAGAGAAAGAGAGGGAAGCAGGCTCCCTGCTGAGCAGAGAGCCCAATGTGGGGCTCCATCCCAGGACCCTGAGATCATTACCTGAGCCGAAGGCAGAGGCTTAACTTACTGAGCCACCCACGTGCCTCCAGTTCAGTGATTTTTTTTTTAAAGATTTTATTATTTATTTGACAGAGAGAAAAATCACAAGTAGGCAGAGAGGCAGGCAGAGAGAGAAGGGGAGGCAGGCAGAGAGAGCGGGGGAAGCAGGCTCCCTGCTAAGCAGAGAGCCCGACAAGGGGCTCGATCCCAGGACCCTGAGATCAAGACCTGAGCCGAAGACAGAGGCTTAACCCACTGAGCCACCCAGGTGCCTGCAGTTCAGTGATTTTTAAGACGGGTTGTTTGTGATCAGATTTGTGCTTTGGAAAATCATTTTAGCCATAGGGTTGATTGGGAGAAGGAATCTCAGAGGCAAGAAAACTCTTTTGGAAGCTATTGGAAGCTTCCAATGTAAGAGATGATGGTAACTATTGGAGATAGAAGTAGAATAAAGAGACTCTGGGGAGTAGAATCAGTAGAAATTGGTGGTTAGTTGACCATGGAAGGTTAAGTTTTAGATAGTATTACTATTTACCAAGAAAGTGAATGCAGAAAGAGGACAAGTTTGGGAGAGAAGATGAGGATTGTATGAGTAAAATATTCTGGTTTTGGTACAGAGATTAGATTAATAAACAACAAACTGAAATAATCTGCATCAGCCGTTTTTGACAAATAAGATTTCCATGACCTTCAATTTTTTTGTCCTACTTTTTTTTTTTTTTTTTAAATAGAAGGGACTTTACAGATTGACTAACCTAACTACCTCACTGCAGATGAATTTAAACGTCAAATCCTTCTTAACAGGCTTTGCATAGTCCTCCAGGATGACTTAGTGGCTTTTACTACTGTGTTTGAACAATGCCCTGTTCATATCTCTTGTTGTGAAACTTATTCAGGTAGTATTGCAATTATCTGTTCATGTGTCTCTTTCTGCTGAATGACTCTGACTGCCTCAAGGGAGAGATTCTTTTTTTTTTTTTAAGATTTTATTTGTCAGAGAGAGAGAGCGCACAAGCAGGGGGAGCTGCCAGAGGGGGAAGCAGGCTCCCCACTGAGGAAGGAGCTTGATGATTTGGGACTCGATCCCAGGATCCTGGGAACATGACCTGAGCCTAAGGCAGATGCTTAATTGACTGAGCCACCCAGGCATCCCAAGAGATTCTATTTTGTACAGTTTTGGAACCTCAGTACCAAGCATTTGATGCATTTATAGTCGATAGAAGCATCATATAGAGTGAAGTCAGTATTAAAACTGGAGCAAAGTTAAGTGGTCTAGTAAAAAACTGCTTTGCCAAAGCAGTTTGGCAAACTTTTCATTTTATTTATTTATTTATGTTAAAGATTTTTATTTATTTGACAGAGAGAACACAAACAAGGGGAGTGGGAGAAGCAGACTCCCCACTGAGCAGGGAGCCCAACACCGGGCTTGATGACCTGAGCCAAAGGCAGACGCTTAATGACTGAGCCACCCAGGCGCCCCCCAACCTTTCATTTTAAAGAATCTCTTCTTATTGTATTTCTGGTGTGTTAAAGGAAGTAGCTGGCTAGTTTAAACATGGCAAGAACACTAAGAAGTGACAGCTCTGAGGATTCTAAAATTAAAACCTTATATTGCATTTTAAATTAGGGCATTGAGTATTTATTGGGCCACATGTTTTAAATGCTGATAAACATGTAGCTTTCATAATTATTTCACCCACCTGAATGTAGTCCTTGGGAGACCCTCATTGGAAAGCTGGCAAAACCCTTTAACACTGAAGAGACTCTTCAGTAAACTGTTTAGAATGGAGCTTTTTAAGTCTTTGAGTAAATTTTATTTATGCATTCCATGTGTCAATTCTGACTTCTTAATAACTTTATCACCATATTATTACTTTGATATGTCCTAAAGTTGTTTAATATAGTATCTGTCTGTGGCACAGGTATAACGTGCAGCTTTTGCTGGATATTATATGAACTCCAGTGTCTCCAGTGAAGGCATTTTTCCCCATTTTATTTCCATAGGTCAAAGACTCTCTCTCTCTCCTTTCTTTTTTTAAGATTTTATTTATTTATTTACTTGGGAGAGACAGAGACAGAAGGAGTGTGCAGAGGCAGAGGGAGAAACAGACTCCCTGATCAGGGAGCCCCATGTGGGGCTCGATCCCAGAACCCTGGGATCAGGATCTGAACCCAAAGGCAAATCCTTAACCAACTAAGCCACCCAGGTGCCCCAGGTCTAAGACTCTCTGGCTGATTTCCTACCCTACCTCCTTTAAGACATGATTCTCTCATCCTCTTCTGTTTTCTTCTTTCTCCCTCCTTTTCTTTCTCACTTCCTCTTTTCCTTGAGGCTTAATTGAAAGGTAATATAGAATTAATCTTTCCCAGATGCATTTGTTTTTAAAAGGGGTAGTTATCAATATAAATAAATCTCAACTTTAATGGAATGTGTCAGAAGGTGAGTGCCAAAGGAAGAATCCAATTTAATAACCTGCACTCCACTTCTGAAAAGTTAGAGGCTGTGATCTAGCAAAAAATATAAATATTGGTAAACAGGATGATTTAAAGCAAAGGAGGTGTTTTAGCCAAATAGCAAGAAGGCAGCACAGGAATACTTTTTAAATTTACATCTGTATTGTTATTACATTTTCAAGCCCCCACCTGTTCTATTTAATGGTTCTCCTCCCCCGCCCCGGACCAAGGCAACGTTTTTATTTGATATATTAAAGAAAAAAGTTAATCCAGGTTTGCCTTTCATTTGCTTTTGAGTGTGAATTTACATGAGGAAAGTAATTCACTATCAAAAGGGTAATTTGATTTTGTCTTCATTCTGAGAAGATATTCCTGAAGTAATTCATATTCTTGAGGTTTTGCCACTTTACATATATTTGTGTCAGGAGTTACTTTTTTTTAACTTGGTTTAATATCTTGCATATAAAGCTGCTCTGAGTTAGTGTTTTTTATTGCAGCAAAGCAATGAGAATTAATGTAGATGATTTTAAATTGTTAGTGATTAACAGAAGAATTCCAAATTAAGGCTATCCCAAAACCGTATGATTGTTGAAGCTCTGGTTCTGGCCTCGAGGAGAGAGTAGTTAGCAGATGTTGAGGTCCATACTCCCGCATCTCAGAGGAAAGCCTCATGGTGGAGATTTGGAATCTGGCAAGCCGATTGTAGTTTGTTTTACAATTACCCCAGTATGCAGATAGGCCAGTAGGAAGCTTAGGGTAGTTTCGGGACTGATCAAGGAATTAAGGTTTTCTTGGATAAGTCCTAGGGCCTTATTTCTGCCTAAAATCTTGATGGTTACACTGAGTCTACTCTAGATAGTTCAGAGCATTTATTTGTTACTTGTATCCTCCCCTTGTGCCCCCGGACCCATAATAGCTTGTAACTGGCTCTGGAGGTGGAAGTAAAAGAGAAGCAGAGTACCTTTAGATGTTCTGCATTCCTCAGGAATCTGTATGTATCATTTCATGGGGAAATTAATGAGTCTTTGAGATTTAAGGTTTAAGAATTTCACGTTATCCATTGGCTTATCAGTTGAGTCCTTACCAGAGGAAAAAAAAGCCATTCAGTACAGATTTTAGATCACTTCATTGCTTTTTCATTTTCTTAATTGAAATTACTGGTGATGTTTTTGAAAGAGTCAACAACTTTAACAGGCCTTCAACAGACTTTAATGGTCAAGAACCTTAGTGCTGACGGCAGGAGAGGCCATTCAACCCTAATAGCTGTCATTCCTTTGAAACAAAAGGCTCACCCTTATTGCAATTTTGGCAAAGCTGGATGGGCCAAATGAGGATACTGGCAGAGCAGAAGTGCCTGAGTATTTGGGATAAAAAAGAAGCAGTTCCGATGAATGGTAATGGTGTCCTCCATATAGAGACTCTCTCATATTTCTGAGGGAAAGATGAAAATGACATTTATGCAATACTTACTGTATTCCCATACTATGCAAGACTATTATGTAATCCTATAAGGTAGGAAGGTGACAGTATAAGCCAAAGTGTTATTGAAAACTAGCCATTTTGACCATCATAACTACAATTTGAAGCAAGATGATGGGAACACAAAAGCAATCCTAACCATGGTTCCATCTAATCATAAATATGATAGCTGTATGTAATATCAATCTTTATCTTCAGTAATGATTAATAAATACCGTGTTTGGCATTGTGGTAGATAAAGTGATGTATGAGATACTGACTTTATCCTATCCTTGAGGTTAAGGTCATTATAGTTTGGTAATTATGGATTTCATCTTTTAGTACTAGGATCTAGTTTAGTTTCAGTAAATGTCTAGAAAGGTGTATTAAAAGTATTTTCCCAATGAATCTTGGAACACTCAAAAAATAAAATAAAATGAAATAAAATAATTTAAAAAAAGTGTTTTTCAGGTTGAAGGTTGAAACCCACTAGTAGTCTATGCAATCATTTTAGTGAGTCATTTTGAAAAAGGAAATTGAAAAGACTACAAAATACCAAAGTGCATTAGTTAAAGTAAAGTTAAATGTAGAATTTTGAAATTTGTACATACTGGGTTATGATATAAAATACTGTGGTCATAGTGAAAAAGCCACTGCTCTGAATTGTGAAGGAGAATGAATGTATACCAAGACATGAAGAAGACATAGAATTTGAATCTATGGAAAAAATAAGGGAAGGGGTCAGTGTGATTAGAGCCATGGAAGGTGACATCATAAGCTGTGTTTAGGATAGAGTGAACAGACATTAGTGCAAGAGTAGAGTCTATCAAGTTAACAGTGGGAAATGAGGCCAGAAAAGTGTTTTGGGATTACATTGTACAATGTTATTGAATGTTATGGAATTTGGATTTTCTTTGAGAGCAATGAGTTTTTGAGGCTTTTGAAGCCAAGAGATAGTATGATCAAAGCATTTATAAAGAAAAAAAGTACAGTCAAGGTTTAGAAGCAAAGAGACTAGTGTGGATGTTTTTGAAGTAGTTCATGTAGTTGTAGGATACAGGAACCAGCACTCAGGTGATGGACTTGGGAACAGCAAGGAAGAGAGAGGACTAAGAAACACCATAAAGAAAGAATATTATTTTCAGTTAACTACTACCATTCCGTTTTCCTTCCATTTCATTCTTCACATAGCAGCAAGAGTGATCCTCTTAAAGGACATATCAGGGGCACCTGGGTGGCTCAGTGGGTGAAAGCCTCTGCCTTCGGCTCAAGTCATGATCCCAGGTGCTGGGATCGAGCCCCACATCGGGCTCTCTGCTCAGCAGGGAGCCTGCTTCCCCCTCTCTCTCTGCCTGCCTCTCTGCCTACTTGTGATCTCTGTCTGTCAAATAAATAAATAAAATCTTAAAAAAAAAAAAAGAAAAAGACATATCAGATCATGTCATTTCTACTTACAGTCCTCCACAGCTTCCTGTTGCAATTAGGTAAAATCTATGACCTACGAAGTCCTACAACTCTATCCCTTGTCTCCTATGATCAAGCTGACACTGCGTGGTTTCTCTTCCTGAAACACATCATGTTAATTTTCATCCTCAGGCTTTTGCACTTATTCCTTCTGCTTGGAAAACCCTTGCTCTACTAGTTCTTCATCATCGTTTAGTTGCCAGGTCATCTCCTTAGAGGACAGTAATCGTTCCCCAGTCACTCTCGGTACTATTGCTTTTTCTGTCCCCTTAACATTTATCTGTGTCTGAATTATTTGTGTTTCAGTTACTGGACTTCTTTGATAGAATGTAAGTTTCAGGAAGGCAGGGACTTTGTTTTATTTACCCTTCACACAGAGCAGTCATTCAGTAAGTATTTATTGAATGAAAAAATGATTATATGTGCTATTGCGTGTATCCATAATCAACAGTATATGTACTTGAATTCTAATGGCTTAAGTGAAAAATGACAACAAAAATACACGAGATGGGGCGCTTGGGTGGCTCAGTGGGTTAAAGCCTCTGCCTTCGGCTCAGGTCATGATTCCAGGGTCCTGGGATCAAGCCCTGCATCGGGCTCTCTGCTCAGCAGGGAGCCTGCTTCCCCCACTCTCTCTGCCTGCCTCTTTGCCTACTTGTGATCTCTATCGAATAAATAAATTAAAAAAAATACACGAGTGTTCAACAGGCATATTATTATAGTAAAATAATTTCATAGGATGTATATGGAAAACAATGAATTTTTTAAAAGATTTTATTTACTTATTTGAGAGAGTGAGTGAGAACAGAGATCATGAGAGAGAGAGAGAGAGAGAGATCATGGACAGAGGGAGGGGTAGAAGGAGAAGCAGACTCCCCACCCAGCAGGGAGCCCAATGTGAGGCTGATCCCAGGACTGTGGGATCATGACCTGAGCCGAAGGCAGGTGCTTAACCAACTGAGCCACCCAGGTGCCCCAAAACTTAATGAATTCTTAAAACATAAATTATATGAAAAAAACTTGATAATTGGGAACATCTTAAAAGGTTTTTACAATAACGGACTTTATCTTGCTTATCAGAAGAGAATCAAAAACTAATTGATTCTTTCAGTTCATTAGGATATTATATAGTGCGCTAACACACAGACACATAATTTTGTAAAGAGGAATAGTTTACCTGATGGAGTTCATGCTCCACTTGTGAGGTCTTTATTTCTTTCGCATTCTGTGAGTTGAAAATGGCAAGTATTTTTACAGGGTAAAGATTTATATATACTAGGAGACTAAAATATCATAAATAATTTCAACTTTTTTATGTTAGAATTTTTGATGTATTAGTTACATTTATCCCAGTGGTTTGAAAATGATAAAGAATACGATATTTCTTCCTAGACTATCTACATATCCAATCTCCATTGGACATGAATATTTTGACAGAGTGATTGCTTTGATCTACTTTATCCTAAAACAAAACAGAATACTAAATATTTGTAACCATGGGTTAGGCAGTGGTTTCTTAGTATATTACCTGATTATTTAGGATTCCTTGGAAGGAGGAGCATATAATAACTGGTTTTAGCTGCATATTTTGGGTGCTTGTATAACATTTCTTAAAAAGAGCATGCACTTTTATATATAGTGAGTACATTTTAGAAAAAATTTATATTTGTTAGGAGGAAAAGAAATTACAGGATTGGTTTGGCAGAACTTTCACTGAAACTCTTACCTCAACTAATAGTACCTAAGGATATTTACTTGCATTAAAGACAGGTTATGGGGTTAGGGAAACTAAACTTTTATTGTAAGTTTGAAATATATGACTGCAGTTGAATCAAAAATCCACAGTTGGGATTGGTTGGGTTCAGTAATTTTGGGAAGTTTAGTCAAAAACTCTTAGCCTTGGTTTATTACTAAGATATAAATCTCAGTATGAAAATACCTTATAGTAAATCTCAATTTGCAAATACCTTATAGTAACTCCCTAAGCCTGGTAAAGGGCATTTATGAAAACCCACAATTAACCTCATACTGTGGTGAAAGACTAAATGCTCTCCCCTAAGATCAGGAATAAAACAAGTATGTCTGCTCTTACGGCTCCTACTCATCATTGTTCTGGAGGTTCTAGCTATGGCAGTTAGACAAGAGAAAGAAATAAAAAGCATCAAGATTGGAAAGCAAGTAATAAATCCATTTTTATCCATAGATATCATAGTCAGATGTATAGAAAATTCTTAGGAATCTACATATACAAAAAAACCTATTAGAGCTCATAACCAAATTTAGAAGAGTTGGAGGGTTCAGGATTGACACACAAAAAACAATTGTGTTTCTATATACCAGTCTGAAAATGAATTTATGAGAACAATTCCATTTATGGTGACATCCAAAAGAATAAAATACCTCGGAATAAATTTAACCAAGGAAGTGAAATATTTGTATACTGAAAACTACTACTTCATGTTGTTAAAGTGTCAATACTCCCTATATTGATCTACAGATTCAGTGGAAAACCTGTCAAAATCCCAGTTTCCTTTTTAATAGGAATTGACAACTGATTTTAAAGTTCATATGGAAATGCAGGGTACCCAGAAGAATCAAAACAATCTTGAAAAGAGCAAAATTGGAAGGCTTATACTTCCTAATTTCAAAACTTACTATCACGCTTCATAATCAAGACCATGTGGTATTGGCCAAAGAACAGACTTATAGACTGATGGAATGAAGTCTGGAGGTAATAACTCACATTTGTGATGTGCCAGAGACAGTTTTTTGACAAGGATGCCAAGACAGTTTAGTGTCTTTTCAGCAAGTGGTAGCTGATACACTGGATATCTACATGCAAAATAATGAAGTTGGATTCCTACCTCACACCATATATAAAAATTAACTTAAATGAATCCTAGAACTGAATCAAGAGCTAAAACTATAAAATTCTTAGAAAATGAGTATAAATCTTTGTGACTGTGCACTAGGCAGTGATTTCTTATATATGACATAAAAGTCATATATAATACTTGTAAAGCATATATCCAGTAGGAGACCTGAATCCAGAATATAGAAGAAACTTTTAAAACTAAATAATAAAAAAAACCCAATATAAAAAAATGGGCAAAAGATTTGAATACTTATTTCTCCAAAGAAAATATACAAATGACCAATAAGCACATGAAAAGGTGTTCAACATTAGTGGTCTTTAGGGAAATGCAAATCAAAAACTGTGTGATACCACTTCATATTCACTAGTGGCTAACTTAAACTCACCAACTTTGTGGATCATCCATTCATCAGATCAGTCACCATAGGTTGGTAGAAAGGTCAGAAAGAATTGAATGACCTCGTAGTTTGGCACTTAAAAGTAGTGATGTCATTACCATCTGATGGTGCTACACAAACGACTCAACACTTTATTACTTAAGACATGTAATTAACCACAGATAAGTTTCCAATATATTATATGGTGCTACTACCTAGTACGGTTTCGGTACTTGATAGTAAGTCAAGTTTGAGCTCTGTCACATATAAAAAGGGTATATTTAAAGGTCTTTAAGAACCTCTAATTAACAATGAAATCCCACAAAATTAAGACCATATATTGAAAGGATGTATTAATTATATAAGTTTCATTTGAAGTGTAATAAAATGCACCTGATTGCGTTTTGGGGGCCTTAAACAACAAATTTTAAAAGTATAGTTGTGGAGGGAAGGAGAAATAGCATTGTACAGAGACCAGGAAATAGCTACTGATGTAGTTTTCTGATTAGGCAAATAAAATGATGGCTACTTTCCTTTTTAGTCTAAAGATGGAAAACTGACACCCTTATTTTTAATTTATGTAAAAGTCCTGGAGAAGATAATTTTATTCTTTATACTTTTTTAGATAGTAGGAGTCCAGTTACAGTACTGAGTTATTGAGAGCAACTATAGGACACTAAAAAAGTAGTTATACATTGGAAAGTAGGAGATATTATTTAATAGAGTTTTTCTATTTATGAAGCCATAGAACCGATAAATGTGGATGCTAACATTATCAACAGTATGCAGAGTACCACCATTATTAGTCATGGAGACGTATAATTGATGCATTTACTTTTGTATGCAAGAAAATGAATATTTTAACCATATTTTTATAGGGATAGGAATGGTGGAAACTGCAGATAAACTAAAAATAGCTGTCAGAGTGCAGAGATGGGCACCTTTTGAAATTAAATGTTATATGAGATAGAGATGAAGTAATTAGTGGGTTTTGGAGATAAAATTTATGGTTAATAAAGGAACCGTAGCCAAGATGAAATTACACATCTAAAATGCAGCCTATGCAATGAAGTCATTGCATTAGTATCTAGCTAGATTCACAGTTTCTATATTGACCTTTGTCAGAAATAGCATATTAAGGTAAAGCTTTCTACTCTCTGACCCAGGTTGCAAGGTGATAGAGGATGACTCAGACAAGAATTACATGCTAAAAACCAATTGTTCTCAGAACTTAAGCTGTACAGTTCCTAAACATTGAAATCACTTCTACAACTGATAACATGGGAAGAGATGAGATCATTAGGTCTTAAAAATAATCCAGAAATATTATAACTTGAAACTCTAAAATTATGTCTAGAAATAAATGTTAGACTTTAAATAATTGACATGATGAATATTATTTACCATGGTGAATGTGTACCTTTTCATCTAGGTGATTGCACAGTGTGTATCTCTGTGCAACTGTAACTTGTTTAAGAAAACACTTTCTCGGGGCTCCTGGGTGGCTCAGTGGGTTAAAGCCTCTGCCTTCGGCTCAGGTCATGATCCCAGGGTCTTGGGATCAAGCCCTGCATTGGGCTCTCTGGTCAGTGGTGAACCTGTTTCCTCTTCTCTCTCTTTGCCTGCCTCTCTGCCTACTTGTGATCTCTGTCTGTCAAATAAATAAATAAAATCTTAAAAAAAAACAACAACACTTTCTTTCAAACCATAAATTCGTTTTTTTTTTAAAGATTTTATTTATTTATTTGACACAGAGAGAGAGATCACAAGTAGGCAGAGAGCAGGCAGAGAGGGGGAAGCAGACTCCCTGCAGAGCAGAGAGCCCGATGCGGGGCTCTATGCGGGGCTCGATCCCAGGACCCTGAGATCATGACCTGAGCTGAAGGCAGAGGCTTAACCCACTGAGCCACCCAGGTGCCCCTGAATTTGTATTTTTAAAAAAGGGAATAATTTGATTAATGAACTTTCCTGGTATATTTTAGATGATAAAGTATATAAAAATTTATTTTATATGCATCTTTGAGGAATATGTTTGATCCATAAAACTGGTTCTACCTTCTATACTGATACTCATAATAATTAGATAGCACCATAATTCTACTAGACTTTGAGGCAATGTGCTCTTTTGGTAAATTCCTTTGCCTCATATAGTAATTAGTGTGGTATAAATGCTCTTATAAATATTGGTTTAATAGTAGTAGTAACTGAAAGTCGAGTACTTTTTCTTAAGCCGGCATCTTCTGCATTTAAAAAAATTTCTATTTTGGTAGAAATTTTGACAAAGCATGCCAAGACGTATATCAGTAAGAAATCTTTTTTAAAAAATTTTTTTTAGATTTTATTTATTTATTTGACAGAGATTACAAGTAGGCAAGAGAGGCAGGCAGGGAGAGAGAGGAGGAAGCAGGCTCTCCACAGAGCAGAGAGCCCAATGTGAGGCTCGCTCCCAGGACCCTGGGATCATGACCTGAGCCAAAAGCAGAGGCTTTAACCCACTGAGCCACCCAGGCGCCCCAAGAAATCTTTTTATTACATGAGAGATTTCTTTAGTATCTTACTTTTTTTTTTTTTAAAGATTTTATTTATTCATTTGACAGAGATCACAAGCAGGCAGAGAGAGAGAGAGGAGGAAGCAGGCTCCCTGCAGAGCAGAGAGCCTGATGCGGGGCTCGATCCCAGGACCCTGGGATCATGACCTGAGCCGAAGGCAGAGGCCCTAACCCACCGAGCCACCCAGGCGCCCCTACATTTCTTTATCTTTTAAAAACTTAGGTTCATTTGATACATTTTAGCTGTTGCAGAGAAGAGAATAATTATTTTGTACTTGCTTATATTTTTCTATTTGTTTTAGTGATTAATGCCAATTGCAGGTCCCATGGGTGTTACTAGTGAAAAACCACAAGTCTAAAGAAGAATTCAGTAATGAGAATAAAATTTTCTAATATGGTTACTTGCTAACAGCTCTTGAAGGACAGATTTGCTTAGAAAATAATTAACAGCCCTGGGATAAACACATGACATGTTTCTTATATCTTCTAACTCAAGAGAAGTTGAAACTTCAAATGAACTCATGACTTTGTTGTTTTGTTGTTATCTTGGGGAAAGCTAATGGCGAAAGGTAGATTTTAATACCAAACATGGTTTAAGACCTAAGTTCTTGAAAAGGATACCTGGAATCCAACACAGATAAATTCTTTGCAGATTTGTAATCTGTTGAGAGAATTGTACCAGAAGTCAGAAAATAATGATTTTCCTTTTGTCTCTACTACTGATAGGCTGTGGATGTTATATATGAATTATTTGATTTCTTTGGGTCTTGCTTTCCCTGACAGTAAAAGGAAGAGACCTAAATGATTTCTGAATTCCCTTCTCACATGAAACATTTTAGAGTTCTATGAATTTTAAGTTTAGCAATCATAGGAATATTCTTATTCTGTTGTCTGCAAAACATTTTCCTGATACAATGTATGTGTGTATGCATGCAGCAACACCCCCAACACACACACACACAAAATGAAAGAACAGCTGGAAAAATGAGCTTAGAACCTCACCTCATTCAAAATTTGGGATTCTGTAAAATACCTAAAGGTTATTGTAACATATGGTGCTATGGCTACAATGATAAAAGCCCATTTTGTAAGTACTTACTTTGTAATGATAAATAATAAATAGTTCTATAAAACCAGAATTTACACTGGGAAGCATATGTGTCTGTGTGTATATAAACAACAAAAATATGTTCCTCAAAGCTTTATACATACACAAGAAAGATAGGTATGATTCTGAAATTCAAATACTATTGAATATTTAGGACCTTGTTCCTTTTGGAAAAATGCTTTTCATTGACTTCTAAGGAAATGTAGAAAGTTAATCTGTAAATGTTATTGTGCTAAATCTTTGTGTTGTGTTTTTTTTTTTCTCTGAGTAGTTTATATCTGCTCAGGCTCTAGAAATCCTGTTTTGTGATTATAACTGTATCATATTACTGTATCAAATCAGTCATTTTAACAGGCCCCTGTGATCATTAAATGAGATATGCCACACGGGGCAGAGGGAAGCACATAGCTGTTAAACAGAACTTTAAGGAAGGATGGTTTAGCTTATTTAAAACATTTTGTCTGTAACAGTCTATAGATAGACAAAGTAGCTGTAGGTCAATATATTGGAATCTTTCTTCCTTACCATTTGAAGTACCAAAGTAGCTTTTCAGTGTTGTCCTCACTGCTTTGTTGGTCTGTCAGCCCCTAATCTGGGGACATCTTAATTGTCCATCTGTCCCCCTTTCCCCACCCTGTTTAGAGTTGCTAAGTGTTGCTGGAAATCAGATGTGCTAAGTCCACTAGAAAATTATGCTGTCTTTAACTGTGACTTCTTTATGGATCAGCCATTTTCACTTCTTATTGTCTCCTTACAGCATTTATCAACAGTGACTATTCAACCTTATTATTATTTTTTTAATGCCCCCAGCAGAGTGTGAGGCAAAAACACAAGCTAGGAGTCATCAAAATCACATTCTAGTTTACGGATAGGGCTTCAGTTTCTTTAAAATTGGGTGTAGGATTAAATGATCCTTAAGATCTCTTCTAGTCCAAAAAAATTCTGTGATTTCAAGTGCCCAATCATACTTTTTACTCAGTTCTAGTTTTTGAACCAAGAGTTAGGACCCATATCTCTTTACGCCTAAAGACATTTCCAGTATATTATTGTGATTCCTATTTCCTCCTTTGCTGAAACTATGGACACCTGGTTCAAACTTCATTTCTGTTTTCTACCATTATACTTTTGGCTCAAATTCCTTGACTCTCCCTACTCCTACTTCCCTTTTGGACATCCAATGCATGCATGAACAAGAGTAGCAGAGTTTTTACAATAACCAAAAATAAGTAATGTGAATTTCTATCAATAGGGGAATGGCTAAATAAATTATAATATATTCATAACTTGCAGCAGGTAAAAAGAATGTGTGTATATGGAGAGATTTCCAGGTATACTAAGCTAAAAAACAAATTTAAAAATAGTATTTCCAGTATGATCTCATTTATTTAAAAAAGTAACACAGTCCTATATGTAAATACATTGGAAAATGGAGAGATATATGTCAACTTGATACACTTGTTACCTCTGGGGAAGAGAGTGGGAGTCAAGGAGAAACTATTGTGTTGATTTTATTGTTAGAGTTTTTGTAGTAAAAGTGTATATTGTGAACTTAAAGATTATTAAAAAGGCAGTACATAAAATCGCATTAATTTTTTTCCATAGATAATAAGGCTGGAACGGGCCTTCGAAAATCATCTAGTCTGATACCCTTATTTTACGGATAAGGAAACCTGAGTCCATTTCTACCAAGTTGATTAATGGCAAAGTCAAGATTAGAATCTAGATTTTCTGATTTCCCAAACTAGAATTTTTCACACTGTCTTCTAAGTACAGCTAAAATAAACATTTTTTCATGAAGTCTTTTCCTAATGATCCAAAGTGATATTTTCTCTAAATTCCTATCTGTTCACTGTTTGTATCCCTTATATGAATTTTAACCTACACGACCCTATTATAATGTCCTCCCTTTCTAGATCATATATATCCCTCCAGTGAGGGTAGGGACTTTAACTTGCTCATTTTTGTATTTGACACAGCATCTTGTGTGTAACAGGTGCTCAGTGAATAATTAATTCATATTTTTGTTTGATTTTTGTGGCAGACTGTGCACCTCGTGTTAGATTAAGAGAAAAAAGTTAAATGCCAAACCAAATAAACATCTGGGAGGGGGGATTTTGTTTTTGTGTATGTTTTTGCTATTTTGTTTTGCAAAGCCTGCCACTTCAAGATAGAAAGTATTTTAGGAAGGCACATAGTGAGATATTTGCTACCCTGCAAATATCTTCCCTTTCCAAGGAAAATAGTTTGTTCTCCACTAGTGCTTCACAAAGAACAGTTTGTCCCCATAGGATATTCTAGGTAATATGACCCACTTGGGAAATAAGCTGTGATTGTGCTTCAGAATGGGACCTCTTGCTAAAGTTTTATCAAGAATGCCTCTTGAGTGTGATGGTTTTACAGATGAAAGTACATTTTTCTCTGTATGTGAATTGGTACAGCAGACCAAGAAACTTGATGGTGACTTAAAGTTTTACTATCAATAGCAGAGAAGCTGTGACAGACCTTTTTTGGTTGTTGTGAAAACATTTCCTCAAAATGTTTGGAGTTATTACAGGTGTCTTGCCCTTGATGTGTTGTCCCCTTGTTCTGTTTAAATAGCTCTATAACTTGATGCCAGCATCTTACTAAATTTCAGCTCGCTTTTTGAGATATAGAGTCTTGTCTATGGTTTTTATATGTAGTTGTATTAATTCTGTTTTTCTTTTGGTGTTTTGGTAACTTGGCTTATTCTTTTTTTTTTTTTTAATAAAGACTTTACTTATTTATTTGACAGAGAGATAGAGAGCACAAGTAGGCAGAGCGACAGGCAGAGGGAGACGGAGAAGCAGGCTCTCCCAGCAGGGAGCCCGATGCAGGCTCATCCTAGGACCCCGGGATCATGACCTGAGCCAAAGGCAGACGCTTAAAGACTGAGCCACCCAGGCGCCCCTAACTTGGTTTATTCTGATAGCTATTTAATTTGACATCATTCAAATCCTGCAGAATTTTTAAAACAGATTCTTTCATGGAAGGTCCCATTATCAGCTAGAACATTGTGCTCGGCAGAGCCTTAGGAAGACTTCCTCTTTTTTGGAAGGCTAATATTTCTCTTAGTTTTGAATTAATAACTTTAGGAAAACATCATAGAAGCTAACAAGTTCCATAAATGTTTCTAGCTAAAGAGATTGTTACTGAAATGGCCAATTGGTGCTCATAGGTTTTCATCTAGATCATTCTTACTGTGTCAGAATGCAGTTATGAGTTTGGCTCATTTGAAAACTATGAAGTAATTAAAATAGAGATAAGAATTTATTAAATAGGAAGTGATCTGTAGTAAATTTCAAATGTGGTTATATTGAAACTTGTTCTTGGTTTGTTGAGCATTTTATTAGAAATTTTAAAAATAATTATGTTTAGCACATTTTAATCTATTGTGCTTGGAAGGAAAGATTTTAGTGCTTAGTTTCTCACTGTTCTTGAGATCACAGAATTTTTTTAAAACTTTCATACAGATAGAGATTTGTAGATTAGTTTACTCATGGTAAAGTTAAAAGGCCTTTGTTTTCTAAATTTTTTGTTTTCTAAAATTTTAATTGGCCTTAGAATTTGCTATAAAAATTACGCTTATTTTAAAATTGTAGTCAGCAGTGATTAGTAATATTTGAATGGAATAGGAAAAAACGGATTTTTATTTTTTAAAATTTTTAAAAAAGATTTAATTTATTTGACAGAGAGAGAGAGAGAGATCACAAGTAGGCAGAGAGAGAGGGGGAAGCAGGCTCCCTGCTGAGCAGAGCACTGATGCAGGGATGCAGGGATGCAGGGCTCGATCCCAGGACCCTGAGATCATGACCTGAGCTGAAGGCAGAGGCTACACCCCCGGAGCCACACAGGTGCCCCGGATTATTTTTTTAATTCAGGTCTAATTAACGTAGTGATATATTAGTTTCAGGTGTACTATATAAAGATTCAGCAAATCTATGCATTACTCAGTGCTCATCATGACAAGTGTTCCCTTAACCCTTCACCTATTTCACTCATTCCCTACTCCCCCCACCCCCAACCACCAGGTTCTTCTGTATAGTTAAACATATGTTTCAAGAAAGTGGATTTTTAAACATTAGCTTGAGGGCATTTTCTGGTTGGTGCTTTAATCTAAAAGTAATTTCTTTCAGGTGGTAGTTCTTTATAGAGAACATTTTTGGAAATGATATAAAGAACTGTATTCTGCTTCTATCTGTGATTTCTGAGTTTAAGTGTAGCAAACCTGGAGCTCAAACATATGTTTGAAATTGGCAGCTTTAATTTGAAAAATGGCCCTATCTTTCTTGGCAAACGAAGGTTAATTAGAGGTTTCTCAACCTTTTTGATAGAGCTTTGAGTACTTTACTAGAGAGGGGTTGGATGCTGGTATAGGTCCAACAGGCAGAGGTTAGGAATAAATAATTTTAAGAATTATTCATCTCTTAGCTGCAGTTTTGCCGTTAACACTAAAGTACAGTTGGACCTCTCTTTTCCCCCTTTTCCACTGTTTGCACTTTTACTTGAGATAACTAAGAAACATGTTGAAAGTTAGAGTTGGTTTAGGATTTGTTTCAAACTTCCTTGATCTTGAAAAATTTTTAGGGTTTGTTTTGGACATTAAATCTAAGACGACTTATGAGAAATAGATGTCCATGCTAATGTCTCCTAACTGTCTTACATACCATTAACCCCAAGATCATGTTTTATGATTAAAATCTTTGGTGGAAATGGGAGTTCATTTGAAGTTGCTTGGTTTCTGGCACTGACAAAGGACTCCTAGAGGTAATTACAAACAACTGATAGGCACTTACTAGGTATTGACTGTGCTGGGTACTAGGGGATAGGATAAAAGGAGAAGTCCTAGACTCTGCTTTTGAGGATTTATAGTCTAGGTAGAAGACAAAATATATGGTTATAAAGCCCCTATAGGCAGCATATAATTAAGTATTAAGTTGTGTATGTCCCAGATGGGAGCTGAACTAAACTCATAGCAGCAGGTTATCATAGGCCCAAACTAGCATGACCCGCTTAGTGTTATGAGCGATCACTCCTGTGACTTGCATGCTTCTCTCTAGGAGTTTGCCAATTTGGTTTTATCACATTTTCAATATGTGTTTAAGAGCTTTCAGGAGAAATGCTGCATCTAAAGCTTTTTTGCTGTGTCTTTTAAACATTAAAATACGATTTTTCATTTATTCTGAAGTGAAATTGAACTTCCAGCTATTAAGCATGGCTAAGAGATATGGGCCTGGGACTACATTTAAAGACGGTGATAAAGCCTTCTTCATCTCTACTTGCTTTCCTGGTGTGTCTCTAATGGCAGCTAAAATAGTGTTGTTTTTAGTGGCTGTTTTTCTTACGGAGGGGTATCTACTATGGTTCTCTCTGTTTTGTAGCAATGTTGGTGAATACCCAAGTGTCTTGTGAAAAGACTTTGTGAAAAAGTCTTTTCACAAAGTCTTTTCACAGGAAAATTTAACTGGGACGGTTCAGTCTGCTGTAACTTTGGGTAAATACCAAAAGCCCATTTTCTTAGCTCTCCATCTCTCTTACATGTCATTTTGTTTTGGAGTTCTGTTGAAGATGTTCATTTTATTCTAGTAAGCCCTGTATGATAGTTTTAGTAACTTTTGTGATCATGTTTTTCCCCTTATAACTTATATTTCTTCTGAGTGCTTCTCAATCTATCCTTTAATAGAGAACCCAAGTGTGCTTTTATAAACTTTTCTCTAGTACATAAACCTTAGGTCACTGACTTAAAAATGTCAACATACTGCCTATCTCTTAAGTTTGCCTAAAAACTGATATAGGTTGACATGGGATTTTATGCCATTTTCAAAAAAAAGTCTGTTTTTCATACCATGGCTTTGGTATTTTTTATCCCAAAGTACTTTTATCCCAAAGTACTTAGAACAACGTTAACCCTTTAATATAAAATTAAATGAGAAAATTTGGGTTTTCTAATTTGGAAATGGAATAGCTAAGTTAGAATAAGGAAGAAATCTAGAATTTTTTTTAAGATTTTATTTATTCATTTAAGAGAGAGAGCACAAGCAAGGGAAGAGGCAGAGGTAGACTCACCACGGAGCTAGGAGCCTAACATGGGGCTTGATCCCAGGACCTGAAGATCATGACCTGAGCCGAAGGCAGCCACTTAACAGACTGAGCCACCCAGGTGCCCCAGAAATCTAGAAATTAAGAAAGGGTACACTAAGATTTGTTTCACCAAAATAATAATGACTAAAATTAGGAAGTATAGTCCCTTGAGGCTTAAAAGAGGGATTTTTGGATTTAAGAAATAAAATGGACAGTCCTGCTTTACATAGGGAAATCCTTATAGGGATTTATTACCCTAATAAAAAAATGGAAATAAAATCAAACCACTTTAGATCAGTTCTTTAATAAAACATTGCTACTGGGGTTTAGTAAGAAGATGTTAGGAGTATGTTTCTATTATGTTATATATATATTTATTTATTTCAGGGTTTATATATATATATATCTATATACATATATCTATCTATCTATATATGTATATACATATATAGATAGAGAGAGAGAGGGCAACCATCATAATTTTCCTGAGCCATCTGTTGGTATCACTGGCAAAAATGTACTCTTTAGTATTTGGATCATTGGCGTGACCAATTATGACATTTTTCTCTAGGGTTGTAATGTCTATGGTTTTTCTATCTTGATTCACTTTATTCCAGTCTGATTCACAATTATTCCTTTACAGAACAGCTTGTATTTGGCATAGCTGTTAAAAAAAAAAAAATCCAGTCTTTTCTAAATAAGGTTCTTTTTCATTTGGAAATTCCGTCTTTGTAGTTAAAACATTTGTAAACATAACACAATTTAGATAGAGCTGAATGACTTTGCAAGACTGCTATTTTTGTAATGCAGGAGGCTTTTCCTAAAGAGCGATTTGGTGATCCTGGACTCCTAAAACTCCTCTGAAAGCAGTTGGAATTTACTGCTGTACGTATTGGGTCAGATGATGGAGGAAACATGCATCTGCTGGCTTGCAGTGTTCAGGAAATATTGGTGTGTTTGGAAGAAAATACTGAATATGTTTTGGGTGTTATTTTTCATCATTTCAAAGGATCCTTCATTTATCTTTTGTCTCCTAAGATTAGAGACTTTGGTGATCCTAGAGATATTTTAGGACCTTCATCCTGTTACATCTCTAATATCTGAAAGGAAATACAGCTAAATGGGGCAGATTTATCCTCCAAATTCTATCACCTTCTTTGGTTGGAGCAACAGTTTTTGTGTCCTCACTGGAACATAGTTAAGCGAGCCATATAATCTGTCCTGCAGAAAAGCCTTGATTTTGATTGGCAGTGGTAAGAAACTGGAGCATGTTTCCTCGGCCTGGCTTTTTCTCTTCAGATTCATAGAGCAGTACAGATTTGCTCTGGAATCAAGATGTAATGGCACTTGTGCAGCAGGCCTTCTTGGACAGAAAGCTATATTGGTATTGAGTTAAGGCTGGAATCATAGAAAATAATATTAAATCTCTGATTCTTCTCTCACTTAATTTTTTTCTTGGGCTTATCCAAAGGAGAGTCAAACTAAGATTTAGAGATAAAAACAAGTCATAAATTTGAACCCAGTTTGTTTTGTTTTGTTTTTACTGATAAATACCTTTTCCTTTTCAGACGGTCTTAAAAAGTAAAGTTCATTTAAAAAAAAGAAATAAAGTGCATATTCTACCTGACTAAAAATCCTCAATGCCTTAATACAACACTGAAAAAATTTCTCTTTTATTAGAAGAGAACATGCTCAGGATTGGAGCCAGGTGTTATGCAAAGCTGCCTCTAGAAGTAACTTTCAAAAACTGCACTTCAGTTGGATTCTTTGTAGTCATAAAAAAAAATGTGATACAGTATAATGAAAGAGAAAGATCAGAAGGGTTATGTAACTTTGAAATAAAGATAAACCAAAACATTAATTCTCTGTCATCGTCAGGACTGTGGCATGTTTAAAATTACCTGAGTCTTATGTTTTTAGAGAGTCTCAATTCCCAGGGAATACCTCAGGATTATTATTATTTTTTTTAAATTACACATTGGTCAGTAATTCCTCTTTGCTACCCTTTTCCTGCCCCAAATTTTACTCCCCCAAACAAAACAAAACAAAAAGCAAACAACCCTTCATTTCGGTTTCAGGGAAATTTTTCTAAAATGGGACTTTAAAGATAATCCCTGGCTAACCTGGCTGAATGCGCAGATGCCCAGCGAGGCTAAACCATTTGCCCTCTGCCAGTAGTAAGCATGGTCACCACTTGTAACCATTTAGCTCCCTATTTCAGGTTACTCATACCCAGTACAAATTGTGGCTCTCGTCTTCCAGAGATGTGCTAATTCTTAGGCCAGAGTGTTCCTCTTACGTTTAATAAAATGTGTCTTTCCTCCTAAGTGAGTACACCCCCTCTTACAGTGAACTATTATACTAATCACATCTTATTCGCGGGGCCAGTTTAAAAGCATTTGCTATTTTCATTTTATACTTCTAAATGAACATTTATAATCCAAAGCCTTCTTCAAGTGTGCTGTTTGTGCTGTGTGGAATCATTGTTTTATTAAAGATAAGTAACACTATTTTTTTCCCTCTACCATCCTGGGCTATATAATTTGATGTAAGGAAAGACTTGCCCTGGGCTGTGGGTAAGAGTGGGGCTGTGAGTGTTAGAGTCATACTTTTCTAGAAGAATAGACTAATGCTTGTTGTGTGTATTTTGTGTATAAAACTAGGGCAGTGTCTTACAGAACGTTATCACTGTGTCTCAAATCTGACTTGCCAGCACGTAGGAAGTTTGTTTTGGTTTCAAAATGTACTTTACCCCATGGTGGCTGGCAGGGTACAATACTATTGACATCACTGTGTTTCAAATAGAAAATTAACAAGTAGCTACTGTTGTGACTGCAGATTGCCTTCCCAGTCCCTGTGAGAGAATGCTTTTTCTTTGGACAGCAGCACTTCTCGGCCCCTTGGTACCATTAAATCAGCCAATGGGGGCTGCCAGAATAGGGATGAACACTAACAAAAAGCTGAAGAATAGGAAAACTGTTAATAATGCAAAAATCTTTAATCAGTTTCCAAATTGATGTGAAAAATAAATAATAGTTAAAAATTTCTCTCCTACCCACAGCTAAGTTTTGACAGTAGGCCAGGTTCAGAGCCTGATCTCTCCAGAGAGGAGTATCCTTTCCCTCCACCCAAAGCCCTGGAGAGTTGCCAAAGGAAAATAAGCTATTTTGTATTTAGAACAAATTGCCACTGTTTTCTCCAGTGATGTAGCTCTATTTCCCAGACTTTGAAAGTTGGAATACAGAAAGTTCTTGTGTGACCAAAGAAGAAATATGGTGAATGAATGATCAAGTTTTTTTTTTTTTTCTAAAACCGAGTACTCATAAACAGATAAGAAAGGGGATGAGATATATGTAGGGAAGCTAAATTTAGCATAGAATGGACGTCAAGTGAACAATTTCTGTTAAATCACTTTGTAAATTAGGTTCCTTATGGGGGTTTTCAGTGAAGAATATATGCCTCTGGAACCAGATTTTAATTTTTTTTTTATTTTTTTTTTTTAATTTTTTTAAAATTTATTTATTTGTCAGAGAGAGGGAGAGAGAGAGCGAGCGAGCACAGGCAGGCAGAGAGGCAGGCAGAGGCAGAGGGAGAAGCAGGCTCCCTGCCGAGCAAGGAGCCCGATGCGGGACTCCATCCCAGGACGCTGGGATCATGACCTGAGCCGAAGGCAGCGGCTTAACCAACTGAGCCACCCAGGCGTCCCGAGTATTAATTTTCTGAGGAAGGTCTGTATCAATGAAGATGTCATAGAAGAAACAGTAGTTTGGCTGTGGGCTGGTAAAGGAGTTAGAAGTTCACTCGGTAGGCAGTGGAGAGGAGGACATTCCAGGTAGAGAAATGGGTAGATATAAAAGTGCATTTGGTTTGTGGAAGAGGTTTGCGAGGGTATGGGTAAGGGGAAGTGAGGCAAGAAAGGTGGTAGGCCGAAGGCCAAGTGATATAACGTCTTCAAACATAAAAATTACTACTGGCATCTTTTAAAATTTTTTATAGCATCTAGTTCAGTGGCATAATAAGGTGTAGCTCATTGTTTACTGATGATCATTACTGTTGACAGAATGCTGTTTCATCCTCTTCATATCTCTGAGATGAAAAGACGAAATAGAATTTCAGCCTACATGGAATCTGTGCAGTTTGAGAAAGAATATATCATTTTTTGTCGTTAATTTATTGAGTACTCACATCTCTCACCATCTCTTCTCTCTAGCTGCACTTTCCCTCCTTCACTAAACCTTTGAAAAACACAATCCCAGTTATGATTCAGAAATGATGTTCTGAATTCTAAAGCTCTGTAGTGATCTGAGGTAATTTGCTCTAGAAGTTTGAACAGATTCTGGGAGGTCTTGGGATGTGGTATAAAATTGTGCAAGATTTATTTGAAGTCTTTTTTTGCCTTAAAAGTATACTTTGCATTATTTCTGCTTATTTTCATATAAAATAGTATTTTCTTCCAAATTTTTGAGCAAAAGTATGATTTCTGGAAGTCATACTACTGTATATTTAACTTTTCTGGCTGTAAATATTCTCTGGCTTTCTACCCTAAGATTTTATTGGGAGACAGTGATTTTCTTCCAAGACTGAGTAAAGTATATCTCAACTTTAACTGATTTCATTTAATTGTATATAGATGAGCCCTTCAGTGCTAAGGTGGACAATGTGACTATAGAATAATTTATATTATTATAATATTATATAGTATATATAATTTATATAATTTGCAGTTTCATTATAATACCTGCCAATATTCCTATCTGGCTATTTTACAAGATACCGATTGAATTACAAGGAATATTAGTGAAAGCAGCTTTTTTTTTTTTTTTTTTTATGAGAAGAGAGTCCTAGCTGTTCTGAGTTTTTGTTTTGTTGTCAAGTCCCATGACACAACAGTCAGCTCTGATGCTAAGGAAATGCCGTTTACCATCATTTACCAAGTTACAACCTGACAGTTAATAGCTTGTTTATTTTTTGTGAAGCAGTTAGCATGTAAGTTGTAAGTGAAACGTGTATTTAGCACATGCTATTTTATGGGAATAGCTTGTCTGAGCTTTCTTATTTCACAAACATAAAAAGCTTGACAGCAAAAAATGATCATATTTGTTTTCATAAATAAGATCCATGAGTAGCATGCATGCACCTGATATCTGGATTCATTTTTAATGTCATTTTTCATAAGAAGAAGTAGGCATATATATTTCTTGTGTATCTTTAGAGATTTTCAGAAGATTCTCAACACATTAAATATTAGAGAAACACTGAAATAAGAATGTGTAGGATAAGCAGCTAGTTGCTGTCATGTGCAGAAGTGGTGTGTAGGGAGTTGGGAAACCTGGCCACAAGCCACTGCAGCTTTGAAGAATGTGGCTCAAGGGAGGACTCTCAGTCCATTGCGTAACATTCAGCAGAGAGGAAAGTACAAGTACTGTCCCTATCACTTGACTTGTTTTCCATTTTGATTTAGTTCCTTGGCAAAGTTTTGATAATCCTTAGTGGAGGAATGAAAGACCAGCAAGTTACAATGAAGGACCATGCCTCCGAGGGCACCAGCCAGTGGATGGTTTGTGAGGCTGGGCAGGTGTTAAATTTCATATTGTTGTTGGGCAGAGGGATTAGAGTTTTAAGAGATGACTTGAAAAACATCATCCGATGGTACTTGCAATTTTTTTCTGAAAGGGAATTCTTTCCTCTCTCCTCCCTCAACACTGTGTGCTGCTTGTGGTTGATATACCTATGCTTTAAAATATCACAGCTACTAGGAGGGGCCATTTTATAGCAAAATCATTTCCCCTCATGTTCTGTGATATTTCAGTTTGGCAGTAGAGTTTACAAGGTTTGAAATCAAAAGCAGCGTTGGTTCCTTCAGGGAAAAATGATCTCAATCTACCAAAATAAAAGCCAAACAGACTCTAATTGTTCCTTTTCCCACAAGGGGCTTGCCCTTTCTGAAGGTGTGGGTTAGTTCGATAGGACCTTCTCTCCAACAAGGTTAGTCACTGGAAATTGACTCTTCCCCTGGATAAAACCCACTTTTAAATCTATTTTAAAACAGACCTCAAAGTGTCTTTGAAAATAAAAGTACTTTGGTATCTCCATTCTGTTGCCCCCTCCCTCTCAGCAAGGAGATTCCAGTTTTCTCAGAGGGCACCCCTGCTGCAGTGTCTAATCATCATGCTAAATTAGGAAAGATTTACATTTTGGAGTTTTTATTGAGCCCTCCATGTGCTGTGAAAAGTTAAATAAATGCTACCCAGGGGGCTAAATTTTTTTCTTGTTTTCCATCAAGGCTAGTTCCATAAATTTTACAATGTTGGGTTTTTCTATTGGTTGTTAGTCTGGTGTTCATCAGAACGTTCAGAACATCAGCCTTAACCTTTCCCAAACTTCCTTTTTTAAAATTTTATTTTAAAGCTTTATTTATTTTAGAGAACGTGCCTGGATGTAAGCAGGGGGAGGAGCAGAGGGAGAGGGAGAGAGGGAACCTCCAGTAGACTCCTCACTGAGTGCAGAGTCTAACATGGGGCTCTATCTCACAACCCTGAGATTATGACCTGAGCCGAAATCAAGAGTCAGATGCTCAACCAAGCCCCCCAGGCAACCCCCTGACCCCCAGACTTCTTAACCTACTCCGACTAAAGGTGCAGGGCTATACCATTCGTGAATCCTTCTTTTCTCTGTGTCAGCTCTTCCACTCCTTGGAGGTTTGAAAAATATCATCTTATGCTACTTGCAAATTTTTTCTTAGTGCGTAAGGATTTTCAAATCAAACTAAGGTTGTCGGGGTTTTTTGTTTTTTGTTTGTTTGTTTGTTTGTTTCCCTCTTGTCCTCTTTTCTTCCTCCAGTGTCTTACGGTCCATGGTTTGGCAACCCCATACGAGAGGCTCCTGAGCCACCGGTCACATGAGAATGAAGGCAAGAAAAGAAAGGACCAGATGGCATCAAAAGATATGCCTTTCTAGGTCGTTGGTGGTTAAGCTTGCAATCTGGTCACCAGCAGGGAGACCATGGGGGAAAGGGTGGAGAGCAGCACAGCACCATTGTAAGGGAAGAATTCTGCTATACAGTGTGTTTCAGTAATCTGCTGGAGCAAAAAAAGTTACACGTCAAGGTGAATGAATTTTCTGGTTAGACTTCCCAGTTTATAGTCACAGGGCATTACATTGCTCTTGGAAGGGTGAATTCACCTAAAACTGGCATAATAAGCACATGTGGAAAACTGTGTGCAGTATTTGGATGGCAGTTTTGAAAAGTGTGGCTCCCACTTGGTCAGTTTCTGTCCTTCAACTGCCATTAACCTTTTGTTACTCTCTTCTCCAAATGCCTGATTCTCTTGCCAGTATAAAAACTGGAGGAAATGACATTTGGCTCTCACAGGGACCTTTCCCCACAGGAGAGCAAAGGACATCATTTACCATCCATTCTTCATACTCTTACCTATTTTAAAAGATTATGTTTATAAAACATGGAAAATGGCATCACTGGTCTTCGTGAGACATGATAACTCAGGGCATGTTTTCTTAAGCTATAACTTGGAGCACATTTATAATTACTTGCCTGAAGAAATGTTTAATAGGGGCTAATAAAAAATATTTTAGAGGGTAGTCTGCCTTGCTGTTCATCTAGCCATCCTGTACGTTGACTTCCATGGCTTAGGCAGATTCTGATTTGCCCGTGCTGTTGCAGACCACCAGACTACTGAACTTGGCTGATACTTCCTTACAGAATTCCAGCTTCGTTGTTTTCCCCTGAAAGAAAAAAGTAACTTGATTTCAGTATATGAACTTGAATCCTGTACTCTTTTAATTGCCTGGAAAAGGCTTGCTTTTCTGTAGACAAATTCAGTATCCTTCAAGTCCAAAGTCAAGTTTCAACTTCTCTTATAAATGTGCTTTCTCTAGTTACAGTCTCCTCTTTTATTCAGATTCTGCTGCCCTTGAATTCCGTGTGACTCATTTCATTATGAACCAAATGAAACCAAACAATATATTTCATTCTGTAGTCTAGATTATAAACTCCTAAAGTTCACATTTCTTTTTTTACTTCCACCACTCAAGCAAGTGTGTGGAATATTGCTGAATATATAAAGTCATGTAGCAAATACATATCTCGATGATAAGAAGAAAAAGAAAGAAACATAGACATTTTATGATGTTAGTTGATTTCTACCTAGATTTTAATATGACTTAGATCTGAAAAACAGAAAACTGAAGCACCCATTTTTTTCCTTGATGTAAAACTCTAGTAAGGGGTCATTGTGAAGTTCCTTAAACTCAATGTAGAAGATATTTCCTGTATATACACTGAACTTCTGGCGTTAAGTAAACAAAATTGACAAGTTATTCTTGTGCCAACATACTTGTTAACTTTACTGGTTAGTTGCTGTATTAACTTTTTTAGATGCCTGAATTCAGGGTCCCCTTGGGAGCCTCTAGTTCTTAACAAGACGACCACCAGTCTCTCTCTCCGTCCTCCAGTCATATCACAGGAGTGCAGTTATTAGGCATATGTGCTAGAATAATTCTAATCAAGAGTTTAAAGGCACTTTTTACTATGGATGTTTTTTTGTTATTATTTTAGTCTGCCCAGCAAAAGCACTCAGTGATCATGTGAATCTTCACTCAATGATTTTGTAAAGTTTTGTCAGGGCACCTGGGTGGCTCAGTTGGTTAAGGGGTCTGCCTTTGGCTCAGGTCCTGATCCCAGGGTCCTGGGATCAAGCCCTGCAATGGACTCCCTGCTCAGCAGGAAGACTGCTTCTCCCTCTCCTTGTGTCCCTCCCCCTGCTCGTGTTCTCTCTCAGATAAACAAATAAAAATCTTAAAAAAAAAAATTTTTTTTTTGTTACCCACCTTTTCCCCAATGTGTAGAAAATGGGAGGTGGGATAATGAAAGAGAGAGGTGAGGGAGAAAAATAAAAATTTAAAACTAAAGAACTGGTGCACTGAGATGTTAGGAAGCAGGGGACTTTTCATGGGTTGTTATTTCAGTGGCTGAAATTGACCACGGAGCCATATATTTTGCCTGACCCTATCCCAGCTGGTCATACCATTTTGCTGTTTCTAATGTGTAGAACCATAAGAAGTTGCCATTTTTATAAGTGAGACTTATATAGCAGAATTTTTCTGTGGTTCAACCTAACATAATAACAGGTAACACTGTAGGATGGCTACAGTTGTAGAGAGAGGTGTGTGTGGGTGTGTGTGAAAGATGGGAAAGAAGAAATGGAAATTCCTGAGCATTTTATACTCCCTGGGGTTGTTCCAGCTGAAAACTTCTACTGTAGCCTGTGGTTCTAGGCATTCAAAATCAAATACAATTAGTTGCCCTGGTATGCTTTCCTACTTCCACACCAGTACACTTGGAGACGGTTTATGGGGTGGCTTGAAGATAAATCGTCTCTGACCGGGTTTACCATTGGGGATGGTAATCTGAAGGGACTGTGTCTGCCGAGCACCAACGTCATGGTAGAGCCCGGAAACCGGTAAGCACGCCTGTACTTGCACATACTTTGAAACTGAAGAATTAGGGGTGTAACATGGATATAGACTAAGTAACCTGTGAATTATTATTTGTCTTAAAATAGGTCTTAGGAGGTGTCTAGTGCAATATTTAGGCTGTGCTGATTTGACTTTTGTCGTCTTTTGTAGACGAGCTCATCTGCGCCTGTGTTTAGAACGCTTAAAAGTTCTGATTCCACTAGGACCAGACTGTACCAGGCACACAACACTTGGTTTGCTTAACAAAGCCAAAGCACACATCAAGGTGAGAATTTCTTTCATATTTGTACAGGATTGTCTCAGCCCTTGTTTCATTATAAGCAATGATTCCTGTTCATAAACATCAGCTAGCTCACTGTGCCCTCCTTAATGACTGGCCTCAAGAGGAATCTTCCTGAAAACTTTTCAGCTAAGCTGTTGGGAGCAACATAACCTGATTAAACTAAATTGTTTTGACAGCATGGCCATCTGAGGAGCTGGGAATACTAGGAAAATAACAATTACTCTGCTGATCTGCAGAAGGAAGGCAATTGTGCCCTCTGGTGGAGATGACGGTATTTGGCTGTGTCCTCCAGTATTTTTCCATTGAACTACGGTGCAGAGCAAGTTTCTCTGTCATGGAGATAACTTCACAGACTTTGCGAATTCCATACTGTTACAGTAATGTAGCATTTGTTACGCGCAGACAGAAAAGAAAAATGAAGAAAATTATTTTTGATGTTTAAAAATACGTATTTATATGTTTTTAGATACACACATGTATATACCTGTATATTCATATTTTCTCTGCCAAAGAAGAAATCTTTTAAGATGTTAGGTAAAAATGAATTTTATTGTTTGTACTGGACTGTACACAAGTATCATTTTATCATTTTAGAAACTTGAAGAAGCTGAAAGGAAGAGCCAGCACCAGCTAGAGAACTTGGAACGAGAACAGAGATTTTTAAAGCGGCGATTGGAACAGCTGCAGGGTCCTCAGGAGATGGAACGAATACGAATGGACAGCATTGGATCAACTATTTCTTCAGATCGTTCTGATTCAGAGCGAGGTAGGCTGTTTGCTTCTTTCCTAATGAAATACTAAGCATCCCTGTATCTAAATTTAGGCAGGGTACGTTGGAAAGCACTGTATTTGCTTTCTTCTCTTCAGCCAATACTGCACCATTCTGGATTTTGTGCAGTCACGACGTGGTCTAGCAATGTCTGAATGAACTATAGAACTCTTTTTTATTATGTAGGTACGTATTTTTAACTTTCTACTTTGAAACAATTTTTTAAAGATTTTATTTATTTGAGAGAGACAAAGATAGTGACAGAGAACATGAGCTGTGAGGAGGAGAAGCAGACTCCCCACTGAGCAGGGAGCCCAATGCAGGGCTCAATCCCACGACCCTGGGATCATGACCTGAGCCGAAGGCAGACGCATAACCAACGGAGCCACCCAGGCACCCCTCTACTTTGAAACAATTTTAAACTTACAGAAAAGTTGTGTCTTCTGTAGAAAATTGTAGAGTTCTCATATACTCTTCACCCAGGTTTCCCTCCTGTTAACATCTTTTGTAGACATAATAGTTACTGCAACCCGAAAATTAACATTCATGTAATATTATTAATCAGTAGACATTACTCATATTTCACCAGTTTTCCCACTAATGTCCTTTGTCTGACCTAGGATCCAATGCAGGATCCAACATTGCATTCGGTAGTTCCTCAGTCTCTATGACCATGACACTTTTGAAGAATACTGGCCAGTTATTTTATATAGTGTCTTTCAAGTGTCTGAGGTTTTCTCGTTATTGTTGAGGTTTTACATTTGGGGGGAAGAAATATCACAGAATTGATGTTGTGCTCTTCTCAATTCATTGTATTAGGAAGATACATGATGTTATGTTTTGTAACTGGTCATGTTAATTTTTATATCTCTATTTTAAAGGCCACACCCTTCATTTCTCTTTCCATCTGTCCCAGACTATTTGAATTCTCATGTACCCATCATCGTTTCTTATATTCCATAGAAGCATTTCAAATTGATTTTTGATCCCTTTTAACACAACCCTAGGAGTCCTTGGGTTTGTTGTTTTTGTTGTTTTTTTGCTGTGTAAGTTTGTTTTTATGTGGCACTCAATTTCAGAGAACAAAAGTTTATCAGAGGCAGCAGCAGGAACCTTGGGGACATGCTACATCTATGTCTGACAGTTGTAGCAAGAATGACCCCAAATTAAGAGGCAGACCTTGATCCGAGTCTTTCTTCTACTGGTTGGTAGCTGTCTGACTTTGTTAGGTCTGCAGGTTTTAGCTGCCCTTCCTGCTGTTAACTCCTCCTTGTACCCACCCCACCTCCAAATTTGAGAAAGAGTGTGTCTTCATCATTATAGTTCTCATTTTTTTAGTAGTCCCCATGTGCTAGAACCACTTTTCCTGTTCTTATCTAGAAGCTCTCTTTCCCAGTATTACAGGGGACTTTTAGTGCGATCTCTAGTCCATTTGGCTAGAGCAGTCTCTCATTTTACTTTGTGATGATTAAGTACAGCGAGCTCTGTTGGATAGGGTGTTTTGAATCTATTTTCTAATTGTAGGTTGGTTGAGTATTCTGTGATACCGGGAAAGACCAAATAGCCTGTGAAGCATTATGGATGTAAAACAAATAGTTATGAATTCATAGGATTGTTTGGACAGCTTGTTTGGACAGATGCCTGCATTTTAGAAACAGATTTCTAAAACTTTTTGAAGCAACAAGCCCTTTTGAAAATAATACTCTTTGAAATAACTTACTCTGTCTTCTTGGGCTCAGCAAGAATTCACTTTTCCTAAAGCAGTTGTGATCAGTGTGAACCCTTAGAGTCAGTGCCAGATATGAAACATCAGACTTTGAGCTTAAAAGAATTGAAGAATCTTGAGTTCATTCTGGTTGTTATGGGAGAGAACAGTTTTTCAACTGCCTTTTGTTTTTTAAAATGTATACTGTATTTTATGTAGTATTGGTGATTGCATATGTAGTATTTAACAAACTGTTGATAGCCAGTCATATATGTAATTAGGGATTAAAAAAAATCATGTTTGATTTTGAAGTTAAATACCATCACTGAAATGCCTTTGCTATTATCTTTGCTATAGATCTCACTATAATCTAGAGACTTTTCAGGCTCATACCCTCATTTCAAGCTATATTTCATTCAAGAAAATTAAATCGAATTGAATATAAATCCCTCAGAGTTCACTCTATAATGACTGGCTTAGTTTGGTTACTGAGTAGTCAGAGGTCTTTGTGATGAATCCTAGAAGTCTGTAGAACTGTCTGTAGAATGAGACTGCCAAAGGCAAGAATAAATGGATAAATTTTCTAGTTCACCTAGACTAATGCTTTTTTCCCTCTTTAAGGCAACTCTGATTAATAAACAACACTGAGAATTAGTTTCTAGTTTAATGCAAAACAGATGTAGTTAAACCACTTGGGGTTGGGATTTTTTAATATTAAGCACTAATTCCCAAATAGGCTGAGTTCTTTTGGTGGGAGGTCCAGACGGACTGGCGTCAGAGGCTTTAGTAAACTTGCTGATTGAGACCACCACTGGTTAGCAGACATTCCCCTTTACAAAATGTATCCCTGTGTCTCTTCACCTTTAGTTACTTCTGTTCTCCAGAGATCACGGATAATAAGCTTGTATAATTATTTTACACTACAAAAACATAATCCCTTTTTCTTATGCCCTTTTCTCATTAGTTTTTGAAAGTCCAGGTTACTGATGTACTTCTTGTTCTCTCTTTGGCAGAGGAGATTGAAGTGGATGTTGAAAGCACAGAGTTCTCCCATGGAGAAGTGGACAGTATCAGTACCACCAGCATCAGTGACATTGATGACCACAGCAGCCTGCAGAGTATTGGGAGTGACGAGGGTTACTCCAGTGCCAGTGTCAAACTTTCGTTCACTTCCTAGAACCCAGCATGACGTAACAGTGCAGGGCAAAATATTCACTGGGCCAACTTAATCCAAACAATCTCTTAAATTGGGTTCATGATGCAGTCTCCTCTTTAAAACTAAACAAAACTATACTTGAACAAAAGGGTCAAAAGACCTCTATTTAAGCAAATACTTAGCAAAAAGTGAGGCAGAGCCTCCCCAGCAGAACAAATACTCATAATATTCATATTTGAAAATCTCAGTTTCTAATGGCAGCAGAAAACTTGGTGAAATTTTCTTGATTTAGTTTATTTGAAAGAGGACATTGGAGATTCTGTCCTCTTTTTCTTCTGTAGTTTGCTCATAATACAATGAGTAGACACATTTAAGGATGGGGTTATGAACCCTTCCTGAGTTTTATGGTCCTAAAAACAAAATCAAACCTATAGTAATGAGAAGACAAGATAATCAGGCATTAACTTAGATAGCTAAAGAGCTATTAAAACTCAGCCTGGGACAGCTTATCATGAAGCCTGTGGATGATCAATTCTTGGAAAAAAAAAAAAAAAGCAAGCTCATTTCATGCTCTGCAAAAGGAGAGACTCCCATGAAGCCTTTTGAAAGGGATCATCATGCAGCTCAGCTTTCTGTTGGATTCCATGCTAAGCAAGCTAACCTTATCCTGCATTGTTATCAGTAGGGCACCCAACCGCCAGCTCGACAGTCAGCCGCCCTTAGGCCCTTGGGCAGCATGGGGGCAGTATGACAGCCTCTACCACACAGGGCCTATGAATTCGGATTGAGGGGCCAGAAGGAAAAAAGCTCTCCATGCCTCTGTGTCTGCGTGGGCCAGAAGAATTGTGCACGCAGATTAGCAGGCCAAGGTCTGAGCCACGGCAGCATTTTTATTTCAGATTTTGATAACTGTTTGTATGTGTTGAAAACCAAAATGACATCTTTTTAAAGCTTGTCCATAAAGAACATAGATGTCTTTTATAGTGGAAAAACACATGGGAAAAAAAATCATCTATTTTGATGCAGCATTTGATAATGATAAAACACCTCACACCTCACTCTTTATAGTGCACAAAATGAATGAGGTCTGGGCTAGGTAGAAAAAAGGTCAATGCTGTTTTTATTTTCTTTTAGAATCATTACCTTTTACCAGCTTTTAACCATCTGATATCTATAGTAGACACGCTATAATACTTAACATAGTTGAGTTCGGCACTTGTCTCGTTTTATTGTAAAGATTTGCTTTCATTTTCCTACCGGCAGTCTCTCTCCTTCCTCACAGTCCCACTGTGCAGGTGCTGTTGTTGCTCTTACCAATATTTTCAGAAATGTTTTAAGTGAAATTTCTTTTCTAGCCTGCACTTTGATGTCATGTGTTACCTTTGTCTTTCCAAATCCAAGGTGTTCACCCTACCCCACCCCACCTTCTCCTTTACCCCAGGAAGCCTTCTTGGACCCCCCTTACCCCTGGCTCTTTGGACTTTGTATACTTTGAATAATTTAACTACCCTTAATTACTTAAAAAAAAAAAAAAAAGCTTTATGATTTTCGTAACTTATTGCTGATTTTAATGGGTTGTTAATTTCAGTCCTGTAGTTTTATTTTGTTTAGATAGGGCTGGGCAAGGAAAAAGAAAATAAAGACCACCATATGTAGCAGTGCAGTTGAGTTGTGTGTGTAATGTTAGACTGTCCTTTGTAAGTAGCACTTTGACAGCTTTCACTGCTTCTGTGTATGAAGTGTACCATCTTGGTCACACACAAAGCCTCAGCATATACTTGTTTGTGCTCTTCCTGTGCCTCCGAAAACATTTTATCCTTGATTGTGCTATGTTTGAGTGGAAGAAATCCTTTGAAGTAGATGTGTGAAAAACTGCATGCCTTTAGAAGCCCATTATTAGAACTTGCTACTTCAGGTGCTGGGGACTTAATGAAGAACATGATAAATTCATTTCTCTGGCCCAGGTCAATTACTTTTGGTTTCACTTATAATTACTCCTGGCTGGGTCAAAATGTTGCTCTATGTATTTGCTTACTTTTGACTTTCCCAAGGGAGACAGTTTAAAGACTCTGCTAACTACCGTGAAAGTAAATGGAAGCCAATGACTAGGCTTCCATTTTGTTGTTCTCATGGCATTCACTGGCATCACTTGCCTAGGGCTGGAGTTTCGGACTTCATTCAGGAGAACTTGAGGTGCTGCCATTTTGTTGTATATGTACAGGTTGGTGGTCTGGAAAGCCTTTGTCACAAATCTATAGTAACTACTTCAACTGCCCTCTAAATTACTCTTTCCCTGGGTTTGTTTACCTTGTGGGAGGGGAGTGGATTGTATGATGAGTAAGAAGTATTAATTTTTTAAAAGACAAATCGACTTTGAAGATATAAAAGTTAATTGCAAGAAATAAAAATTGTGAATGAAGAATACCCGAGTGCTTTTTGTACCACCCTTCTCTATGAAGGAAAAAATAAGAATGAGCATCCACACCTTGAGAAGCAACCTTGAGAAGAGCATGTTTAAGTTGATACGACTTCAGTAGTCCAGAATTAATGGCGATTTGAATCATTGCCATTCCTGTTCTGTAATTTAAACAGGTGCCTTCTTGACTGATAACTGCACGTAACCTAACTGCAGATGGTTTAACATACCCGATAACCCTAACTGCTTCAGGTAGGACACAAAGCCATTTGTTATTATCTGTTCTTATGGACCTTTTAGGGTATCCCTTTGGCTACAACTATCCATTTTAAATTGAAAATGTCTGGAAGTTCCTGTTTAGTCCCCACCCACTAACCTGAGTTAAGGTGCCCTTTATGTAAAATGCCTGAGTAATATATTAATAGATAGAGGTAAAGTCTTATTTCAGTGCATATTTATTACCAAAGAAGATTCTGATGAAGTCAGACTGTAGTTTCTAGTTAGAATAGGTATAAGAACTCTGGTAGAAATGACTTTTCTAGTCCCCACAATGGTAGCTTTTAGCATTATGAAGGGATTTTAAAAGGCAGTGAGGATTATTGAGGCAAAATTTCCTAACCCAAGGCCACACTGCCTCCTGGGTCATTTCTCACGAGAAAATCGTTTAACTTCTTGGAGAAGGTTCTTTGGTAAATTTGTTTTCTTCCACTTGAAGAAGCAAGAGCTGCCTTTTCCCCCTTTATTATCCTTACATCTCAAAAATTCCATACTCCCTATGAACAGCAGCATAATCTGGGAAGAACAGGGTTTTTGGGGGTCACATTTAAATACTGGTTCTAATATTTGCTATGGACTCTAGGCAAGTTAATTTCTTCATGGAGCCTGTTTCCTCCTGAAAAGTTGTTACAAATACTACCTCTATTTTGAAAGGTGGTAAGGATTAAAAGTTATATATGTAAATCCCCACACATACTCAACGTAGGAGTTTGTAGCACCAAAAGAAAAATAAGAGGTTTGTACTCCTTTCTCTGATGAATGCAACCTTCTAATTTCTTCATCCTTAATCTTGAATTTTAGTTATTCTGACTCTGGGTCTTGCAGAAAAAGACAATTTTAATAAAATGGTTCACTTTCACAGAATTCCATGACAGGTTATACTTTGTAAGAAGTCACTTTTGATGTCCTATAGAATTTTTTAAATAAAGACTTTGTAAGATTGATGTATCAGCGGTTTTAGTGATTACCTGGATCTTTCTAAAAAAAGACTAACCTGAGCTTCAGTCTGTTAAACACTAGTAGTAACCACTGCATAATGCCCTAGTTAATATTTAGTGCTGGTCTTGCCAAGAAAAAAATCTTGGCCCATGTACTGGATCTAAGAGGAAACTGGTTTCCTTGTGGAATACATCTAATTCTCCCCAAATAAGTGTAGTTCAAGATACAGGTACTGGCTGACAACCTCACTTCTTGGTTGTTTTACCTTTCTATACCATCATAGATTATTAGGGGAAATGGCTTAGACGAAGCTCTTAAAGTACTGCCAGCTAACTTCATATAATTTTGAAATTTTTTCCTTTTCCTCAAACTCTTAGCTCTTTGTTATAGAGGAATGCTTGAAGTCTTTATTGGTAGGACAATAACTGGGATATTTATCTCGGATTTTCACACCAGGGCACCAAACAGCATTATAGAAACATAAAAGCCATAAGGTGTCTCTAAAATGCATATTAAAAATACAAACTTAAGAAGCCAGTTGGTTCTAAACTAGCAGCTTTATCACACTCTGAAAGGTATGTCAACTAAACCTGACAGTGCTTTTGGAGGGAAAAACCTGGCAAAAGAACCAAAGGGATACTTACTCCTTCCTGCATACTTCTGAGCAATGAACAATTGGACAGTTACCATCTATTAAAGACTAGCCTAGCTGCAGGTCTCAGGCTTCAACTCTGGTTTCCCCGGGATATAGAGTCAAGTGTCCTCCAAGCCTGAGTTCTTTCTCTGGTCAGAAATGCACTGCATCTTGCTAAAGTGAGTACAGGGCTTGAAAGGGGAGAAAACAAAAGCACATCAGTTTTTACCAAGAAAGGCAAACCATAAAGCCAGCAAAATAATAAACATGACTTTGGGCCTCAAATTGAGAAAGTAGCTCTTCAAACAAAAAAGCAACCTTTCTCTTAATGCATGGAACTATGGCTTCTTTAGCTGCGATCTTAAGAAAGTAACTGGGAAAACAAATTACAATTTTAATAATTTCAGTAGCTTAAGTCTGTGCTCGTTTCATAAAAGTGAATTGGTGAAGTGCCAGGTGTAAGTAAATTGTCAGTTTTTATTTCTTGGGAACTAAAATTGGTAATTTTAGCTAGTTCAATTGTCAACTACCACAAACCCCAATTAATATGCTCAGATCTGCTTTACTCCAGTCAAGGCCACAAAAGAACCACCTTTATATATACATAAGCTGGAAGGCAGAAAAGGCAATCAAAGAACCTCACAGATCTCTAACAGCTTCGTCTTACATACTTTTTTTTTACTTTCTGTTGGCTGGGCCAGGACAAATTCTTAGAATGCCAATATTAGTCTTTGCACCTTTTAAGGTATTTAAAAACTTATCTATACATAAAAATCATAGTATAAGAGGATTCAATACTTGTGTTTTGTTTGTTTAAATTATGGTATTACCTGTTCTATTGCCCGCTATGTTCTTCCTCTCCACTGTAGTAAAAATTCAGTTTAACTTGCAACTCAAAAACCCTAGATACAAAGAATGTTGACATTTACTGTTGAATAGGTAAATTACCATTTCTACTGATTGTTTCATAGTATAATATAATACAATCCAGCAGATATTTATTGAACTGTAAAGATTTTAACAAATACAAAACCTTACTGGTTTTAAGATTTTTTTTTTCTTCTTTCGTCTTCAGTTAATGTCCAAGTTGAGGCAAAAAGCCAAAGCAAAGCTCCAAAAATATTTTTTGGCTAAATTTGCACAAGTGACATTTTTTCACCTTTTATAATTACAACCTACAGACACAACTTAGAAAACTACGATTTTCATTTGTCACCAGATGGTTTTCTCTATTTTTTTTAAACATTTGCTTGAGAGTTAGCACATGCACAGCAATGGGAGGAAGAGAGAAGGGCCAGAGGGAGAGGGAAAGAGAATCAGACTCAAGCTGACTCGAGCTGAGTGTGAAGCCCCACACAGGGCTCGATCTCACAACCCTGAGAGATCATGAGCTGAACCAAAATCAAAAGTTGAACACTTAACCCACTGAGCCACCCAGGTGCCTCTTCCCTTGCTATTTTAAAGGCAGATATACTCAGCATTAAAACTGCACTGTAATGGAAACATACCCACATGCACATATACTGTGACACGGCATACTAAAATAATGAGTTATGATAAACAGATGCATTTCATTTTGGTCTGATGCCTAATTTTAATAATTGGGCTAAGGAAACTGCCCGTTAGTAATTTTTCCTTCATTTCAAATGCCAAACTGTTTTTGTATTTAACCTAAAACATTGTTCTAGGCCAGGGGATGCACATCAAAATCACCTCTGGTGTTTGTCAAAAACAGATATACTTTGGCCTGAAATAGGACCCAGATCCAGGAAATCCCTCTTTTAAGCAAGTATTAGGGTAACTTTATTATAACCTGTACTCCTCTCCCATCAGAGACATGCCCTAAAACAGTCTAATACAAAAATTTAAACTTCTACTAGCATGTACTGAATTTAATCACTTTGGTAATTTGACAGCAGTTCAGTAATACATTTATAATTATGGGCTTCAAATTATAAGCAACAGATGTTGTCATCCATTATGATGTGAATTGTCATTGTTAAGGTTAAGGAAAAACAACAGTCACCATTACCACTTGCACAATAAATAGCAAACACTTCTATCGTGTTTACCATTTAGGTATTCTAATAAGCACTGTACTAATTAACTCACTCATCTTTACAACCTGATGAAACTGGTATTTTTTTTATTCTACAGCTAAGAAAGCTAAGACAAAGAAGAGTTAGGCACACAGGTAAAAGTGAGGAGCCAGGATTCTAACAGCAGTCTGGCTCCGGAGTCCTTGCTCTTCCAATATGGTCTTTCTACATTTTAATTAAAAAATCATCTGTTGTCTGTGATACTAAATTTATTATTACTAAAATTTATTATGGGGGAGGCATATGAGGCCTGTTCTTTCTTGAAATGATCAATAACAAAGTCAAATGTCAAGTTTTGAGAAGATCCATGCAACCATAGCTACTTGGGGGCTGTATATGACTGTCAGGAACTCATTCTGAGTTTCAGAGTTTCAAGACTCCCTTTTTGATGGGGAAACTACATTAAATTTTATAACAGTATTCTATATATCACAAAGTGTCATATTTGGTTTTAGAGTATTGAACTTAGCCACCTTTCCTTGTAAAATATCACTGGTATCATGCTTCTCATGAAAGCATCACACTAGGAGATAGGTGCTCCATCCCCCAGGGATCCTTTTAGTTTAGTCCAGAAACATGGTCATTATCTTGACACTAGCACTTTTCAAAGGGCTACATCTACATTTTTGACACAGAGACTAGGGATCTCATGCTATACTTTTTTTTTTTTAATGTTTTATATAGTATGGTCATTATTCCTTTTCTCTCTCCTACAAAGCCCCTCCAGAAAAACTAATGTGCAGAAAGGAAGGCCCTTGGGTCAAAGGAGATACAAGTCTCAACACAAGAGTCTTGCCTATACAAATAACAGATAAATTACTATACCAACAAATGCACCAAGGTGACCTCACCAAAACCCATTCTGTGTAGTCAAACAATTGTACCAAATTTCTTACCAAGTGCTTTTGAATTTAAAGGGATCCCCTGCAATCCTTCAAAGATACCATTATTAGGAGATTTGTTACACTGGTAACAAGAACAGCATATTTTTAGGAGTTCTTCAAGCTAAGTAGCCCTCTACTGCTCTAATTTGTGCCTTGTATTTAAAGAAGACTTCACCTTTCATTCTATCCTACATGCTCTACCCTGTGGCCATAAATTACAGGAAGGAAAACTGATCCTCCTGGGTTGGGAGGGAGGTGAAGGGACAAGATAAAGAATTCTACTTCTCAACACTGTATTCCCTAAGTTTCAATTTGCCAAAATATTAAAGTCTTAAAATTTTTATTTTCTCCTTTAAACTAAAAATGTACAAACACCTCTATACACAGTACAAGCCCTTAAGATAAAAATAGTTTGTCCTTTAGGATCCAATTTCTCATGTCTAATGGAAGTACACAACGATTTACTGAAATCTTTGTCACATACTCAATATTCTCGCCTGTGGAAATGATGAATGCAAGCAAGAATATTGAAGTTTAATCACTATATCAGTGCTGCCAGCTAGGACTTCACCACCCTTCTGGTAACACACCCTGGAGATTTTAAAAAACACTTTATTTAATAAAAGTTAAACATACAAAAACTGAAATTAACACATACCCTAAAAATCACCATCTTCCATTAATAGGAAGACACTTTACTATGCATATATTTGGCTTAAACTCAACTCAGGATACTGTGATGTTCACTTACACCAACAAATGCTGACAACTTGATCTAGTTAACAAAAATTACAAACTCCTCTACATGAACATAATATACAGGGAAATTCTGGTGAGATTAATGCACAAGAAATACAATAAATTTTTAATGATGAAACATTCAGTACTCTTGTTCATTAATTTAGCCTTGGGGTTTTTTGTTTTTTTTTTACAAAAATAGTATCTACACTGTATACAGGGCTATACATCAGCTTTTTGTTTTCTTATATAAACATTACACATCAAAAAAATGGTACCACTACCATAAAAGAAAAATCAACACAGGAAAAGCGCAAACATTAAAAAAAAAAAAAAAAAAAAAAAAAAAAAAAAAAAAAAAAAAAAAAAAAAAAAAAAAAAAAAAAAAAAAAAAAAAAAAAAAAAAAAAAAAAAAAAAAAAAAAAAAAAAAAAAGAAGAAGAAGAAGAAGAAGTCGAAGGAAAAAGAAACCAAAAACAAAAACAGAAAACAACAACCCTTAGAAAAGGAAGCTAGTCCTAAACATGGTTTACATGAAATTAAAACTCAATGAAAAAATTTTAAGAGCTGGATCAATTTTAGAGATAGTCTAATAGGCTTAGGAAACAAATTATTGAAGGAAAACCTCAAAACAAAGTTTGACATTTTAATCAAATTAACCTATTTTTAGGCTTCATTAGCAACAGCTAGGTTCAAGTTGAAGGAGAAAAAAAAAGATCTCTTTAGGTTGGTTGGTATTATGCCTTGCTGTTCCAGTGAATTACTACAGTATGTGGCAAGTTCAAAGCATCTGAAAATTCCAAGTTAGGACTTTACAAAAAGTACACACCATCCATTAAGTAAGGGCCTGATATTTGGAAAATCAACAATTCATCTAAGTGCTGTATTTATGCAGCATCTATCTAGAAAAGTTGCTTTATTCAACAAACTTGGAGGAAACTGGTAGTAGTAACGAAAAGTTAATGAATAGCAGTTATCAAATGCAATTTCTTCAAGTTTCATTCTATTGAAGTCAAACAAGGACGACAATGGTATCTTCCTTACTCATCTAACAAATAATTTACCTTTAGAAAAATATAAGGATAAAAAGGTAAATGTAAAGCCCTGCAGAGATGAAATCCAACAGTTTTTCTGATTATTGAGGCATCAAGTGCCTGACATTGTATTTAGAGGTATCTTGATATTGTGTCATAGGTTTATCAGCAATTCCACAAGTTCCTACTCCAACTTTTCCGGTTACACTCTCAGGTGAAGCAAAAATACTCCTTTTTACCTAGTGGAAATGAAACAGAAACCATTCTGATTAATTTTGGGGGGAAAACATTTCCAAAATACACTTAAGAAGTACAGTACACATAAAGGGAACTGGAGTGCTCTTTTAAATAAAATCTACCAGTGATGCCCAGCATATAAGCACGTTAACACAGCAGGTAGGGTTCATCATACTCCCTCTAAGTGGTATGTAATGTAGCAAACAATTTCTCAAACTTTAGTTTATAGAAGGGTAAACAATCTAGATCTTTTGTAATTTCTGATATAAACTCTCTCATTCATAGTGTTTCTACTGCAGAGAGACAGTGGCTAATGAAGATATTGTGCAATAAGCCAAACAGAAGATTAAAGAGGATTTTGAATTCAAGATCCAGTTATGTATTTTTTTAAACCTATGTATCTCCTTTTTCATTTTAAAGTTATTTTAATGACAATTACACTTTCCAAATTTATGAAGTACAATGAAAGGAATACTAACCTGGCCTTTTTTGTTTTTAGAATAGGCTCTGTTGTTGAACTGTTGCCATTTAACCTTCTGGTCCTCTCTTTCCTGCTCAAGTTCTTTTATTCTCTGTGCTTTTTTCAAAGCTTTCTTCTTTTTATATTCACGCTGCTGGGCAATCATTTCTTTTCTGTGTGGATAGAACAGTTAATGTCAACTCTTAAGATTAACAGATGATTTCCTTAGAGATATTTAGCAGTACAAAAAACAAACCAAACCAAACAAAAATATCCATAATAAACTTACACATTACATGAATAGAAGTACTAACACCAACACCACCAATCACCCAGTATTACTAAGAAATGTTATTTGAAATACACAGTATCCCTGGAAGCTTTCAAACCATATCTGTAATCTACTCCTTACTCAAATCAAATACATTTTTTAAATATTTTATTTATTTACTTTACAGAGAGAAAGCAAGTGAGCGTGTGCAAGTTGGGGGGAGGAGCCAAGGGAGAGAGAGAAGCAGACTGTGCTGAGTGTGCAGAGCCTCACTTGGGATTTGATCTCAGGACCCCAAGATCATGACCTGAGCCAAAATCAAGAGTCGGTTGCTCAAATGCCTAAGCCACCCAGGCATTCCCTCAAATCAAATATTTAAACTATGACTTTTTGATGTTTACATTGCTTTTGTCAAGTACATTTAGAAATGAATTTTAACATTAATAGCTGGCTAAACCTTTATCCATTTCTAAATGGACAGTTAGCAAGTTTAATATGCTACATTTAGAAAAGAGATGCAGAGGTGCCTAGGTGGCTCAGTCAGTTAGGCGTCTGCCTTTGGCTCAGGTCATGATCCCAGGACTGATGGAGTCCCACACTGGGCTCCCTGCTCAGCAGGGAGTCCGCTTCTCCCTCTCCCTCTCTCTGCCTGCCGCTCCCTCTGTTTGTGCTCTCACTCATTCTCTCCCTCTCAAATAAGTAAAATCTCTAAAAATTTTTTTAAAAAAATTTATCTCTATTTCACCTCAACAGGAGAAGCACAGGAGAATAAAGGGAAATCACAGCTTAAAATTCTTAAAAACAAAAACTGGCGTTTTTCAAAAACACTCCTATATATAGGATCAGAGCCTAAAGCTCTCTAATAATTTCTGCTGACTTTCAATAATTTACATACTGACTTTCTCACCAAAAGGATGAAGAAAGAGGTCTTTTAAAAAGTGGCAATATGGGACGCCTGGGTGGCTCAGTAGGTTAAGCGGCTGCCTTCAGCTCGGGTCATGATCCCAGCATCCTTGGATCGAGTCCCACATCGGGCTCCTTGCTCGGCGGGGAGCCTGCTTCTGCCTCTGCCTGCCACTCTGTCTGCCTGTGCTCGCTCGCTCTCCCTCTCTCTCTGACAAATAAATTTAAAAAAAAATTTTTTTTTAAAGTGGCAATATGATCTAGATGCCTCTGTATCATATAATCACCACTATGAAGTTAAGTGTAGCTTTTTTTTTTTTTAACACCAATGTCAAAGACTAAAACAAACAGAGATGTTACAATGTTCTACAATCTGATATTCTCATTAGGATACTCAGGTGGTATAATTTTTCCAAGTTCAAATATATTTAAGTAGCAACTTAAGTTTTAAAAACTTTGACAAATCCGAAAAAGAAAATTGGGGCGAATATGTGAAAGATAACCATAATATTGCTAATTCTATCTCTTAAAAACCATTCAAACCATACACTTCTCTCCTACCACTGCTCCCTGGGTTCAGGCCACATTACCTCACACCTGGATCACATCAGTAGCTGCCTTCCCTCTGCTGTCAGTGATTATTTGAAAGCTCAACTAGGATCACATGGTATCTCTCCTCTATTTGAAATTCATCAGTGGCTGTCAAGCTCCTCATTATCTGGTCTTGACCTCTCTAACCTCCTCTCTTGTCAAACCACCCACTTTTAAGCCCCAAGTGTTACCACAGGAATTTGTTTCTGTTACCTCCATGTTCTAATCTTGTTTTCTTTTTTAAAAGTTTTCTGAAAAGTTTTTTTTTTTTAAAGATTTATTTGACAGAGAGACAAAGAGCACAAGCAGGGGGAGAGCAAGAAGCAGACTCCCCTCTGAGGAAGGAGCCCGATGTGGGGCTTGATCCCAGAATCCTGGGATCATGACCTAAGCTGAAGGCTGATGCTTAACTGACTGAGCCACTCAGGCACCCCAAAAACTTAAAAAAAAAAAAAAAAAAAGTTTTTTTTTTTTAAACATTTACTGAACTCTTATTCCATGTCAAGAACTGGGCTACATACTTTATAAATGCTAACATTTAATCCTTATAACCCTACAATGTAGATATTATCAACCCTGTTTTACAAATAAGGAAAGAAGTTAAGCAGTTTGCCCAAGGTCATACCTTTAAGTTCATTCATTACCTGGCTAACTCCTTTTCAAATCTCCGTTAAAAAAATTTGTGCGCACGCAGACACACTCACACACCCACCCACCCCCCAGCAGGGGGAGTGGCTTCTCCCTGAGCAGGGAGACCAAGGCAGGGTTCAATCCCAGGACCCTGAGATCATGACCTGAGCTGAAGGCAGCCGCTTCACCAACTGAGCCATCCACACGCCCCCAAATTTCAGTTTAGATGTCATTTTCCCAGACATTTACTCTGATGACTGAAGTGCAGTTTAGGTATCTTTTCTTTGCTCCCTTAAAGTACCCATTATGTTCCCCCTTCATAACTTCTATACTTATTAAAGTTCTCCTTTAATTTTATGTTTTGTTCTCTAGCCTATAAACTCAGTCAGGACAAGGCCCAAGCTGGAGTCTTCACTGTGGTAGAAACCCAACACCTGGCTTAATAAGAGGTACATAGTATCCTCTTAATAAATACACCGTATGCCTAAGTGGGCCTAGGCATACACAGACAAAGTTGACCCCATACTGCTAATCCTCAAAATAATGGTAAAGAGTATTATAGTCTTTTTACCTTAACCTCGCCTCCATGGATTCTACCTCAACTACCAAAGTGGGGGAAGATTATCCTTAAACTGCTAAAGTCAAAACCACTTACTTTGACATGGGTTTGTTGCCACTGTCCTCCTTCGCCTTCCTTCCTTCTTCTACAGGCTTGAGGTTCAACAGTGGGGTCACTTCAGCATTGCCGTAGCCAGCAAAGGTGATTGCAGCCGTGCCGTTCTCTTCATCTATCTCCTCGATCTCCGCTTCGTAACACCTGTAAAGATACCATGGCTGTAAGCAGGTGAGTAAAGGTTTAGTACTCAGCCTCTAAGACTTACACTGTAGCGCTTCAACTATTATTGTGTCTTAAACGGAACGCCTGTCATCAGTTGGCTCTTTAGTAAAGGTAATATAAAAGAGTGCTTGGAATTCGCCATCTACTATGAAAAAAAGGGATCCTAATCAAAATATTGTCAAGAAAGTCCTTATAGGACTTTAAATGTGCTTTAGTCAGTCTCTTTGAGAAAAGATATTTTTATATGAATAATTTAAGTGTATATGTTTCACCTAAGTCTAAGATAGCCAACCATTCACTAAATTTTCAATTTGAGGAAAAAATTAAGATTATTTAGGCTATCCATTCATTTTCCTCTACTTTGATTTTTCTCTCGTCTACGATCCAAGCCCTTCAACTGCCCCAAAATGTAATCTAAAGCTAAGAACTAAACTGTATTAGTGGTAACCATCCAAGAACCAAATAGGCTCTACAAATCATATTGGCTACATAGAATATTAAAACAGGGTAATTCAAACTGAATAAAAACTTCTTACCATTGTGTTTTATTATTTCATGTTATAGTTAGAGTTTTTTTCTACACTTACTGTCCATCTTCACTCCAGATTGCCATACACTTGTCTCCTACTTTCCATAGATGAGTGGGCTGAGTAGAAGCAAAACTGTCTGAACTTGCAAGAGTTTCAGAAGGTTGAGTTGACAGAAGGTCTTTGGTTAGTTCTATAACTTCCTAAAAAGAAAAAACAAAAACCATAATATTATTTTTATAATTCACTTATCACGTATTTTCAACAGGTTTTGTTTTTGATGACAACAGCTCTCACACCATATAGCATTTATTAAGTACACTAAACATTTTTATTTATAATTCATTAACAATACTATGATGTAGGTACTATGATTATCCTCACAGAGAAACTAAGATACAATATTTTATATAGTGGTGGAACTAGGATTTAAACCCATACAGTTGCCTTTCAACTTATTAACCTCAAATACTAACAAAAAAGGGTAGACCTGGGCTTATACCATGAATTATTTCTTTTTTCAAGAGAAAAAAGCCCCACCCAATGTGGGGCTTGAACTCCCAGCTCTGATATCAGGAGTCACCTGCTCTACTGACTGAGCCATCAAGGAACCCCTACCATGTAGTATTTCTAAGTGCTTATTTTAGCTACATAGATCTACTATGAGAAATAGTCAATTATGAAGGACTAAACCAGGCTCAAGATCACTTTTTTTTCTTATCTTGCTTGTCACATATATTTCATGCACCTGGACTGTATTACAGGGCATTAGTATTAACTCTCTAGTCAACATGTTCTTCCCCACCCTTGTCCAAAAAACAAACCAAAAAACCCAAACCTCTTGAAGCAGCCTTATTAATAATAAAAATGTTCCCGCTCATACATATTTCTACTAAAATACTATTAGGCACATATAAAAAGCCAGTAGTTTACCCTAGGCCAAGGGTAAACCTTACCCCCCCATCTATGTAAGTAAATTATCAGGTTAGATTTAAAATATTCTATAAATCACATTAGCACAGCTTCATTTAGAAGGGAAAAATAAAATAAATGTAACACACAGGTAGGCAATACCTTCCTGTGTGGCAAGTACTTTTTCTATTTCAGGCTTATACTTACTGGCTTCGTTCAAGGGTATTTGGTAGGGTTGGTTAAAAAACTTTAATAGCATGAATTGATAAGACTGTGCTACCTATCTACTATATTTTTACTCTGATGAAGAACTATGTAATGCAGCTCCGTATCTGATTTATTTTAAAAACTTGCATACCTGCCCCCACAGTTGCATATAAACTACCTTAATACATCACACTGTGTTTTGGGAGAAAATGTAGCAAAGTTAAATTCTATACTGAGTTTCTTATGGCTCCCTTTGAAGTTTTATAATAGTAGTTTTGGTTCAGTAGCCAAGAAATTACATATTAGTTTTCTCCTAAAGATTCTAGATCTTCATGGCTAGTTTTGAAAAACTAATATTTGAGGCTTCAAAAAAAAAAAAAAAAAGGAATATTAATAAGCCCTTGGGAGAAAGGCCATTTTTGTGAATTAAAAAACTAAAAAACTAGACTAACTCAGATTTGAGTTAAAAACTCAGTAGAGTAGTATCTTTAATGAGATTAGGTGCCAAAGAGCCATTTAAATATGTTTTTATTAAACAATCCTTTGCAATAAAGCAAAGAACTTCCACATAAATAGATCACGTACTATACAAAGAAGGAGAGTAAATTATCCAGTCTTGTTTTTAGTCAACCACTATTAGGGCCAAGAACATAATCTAGTAAGCCTGACTCAAGAGCCCATATAAACCCTATCATTAAACATTTAACTAAAGCACAAGCATGATTTCTGTATTTGTAGGTCTCAGATTTAGAACTCTACCTCTCTTAGCATAGAGTATCTTGCCATCTTATTTTCATAAGGAAATACATTTTCACCAAAAGGTCCTGAAAAGCTGTGCATGTTACAATTTTCAGAGCCCTGCACTGAAGTAACACTTTAAAAAAAACCGAAAGCATTTATCTCTAATTGTCCTTTCATTTTGCCATGTTTCACAAACCCCTCCCAACAAACTATGAAGACCCTTCTCAATGTTTTCTTTACATGTGCAAACGGACCAAAGTATTAGAGAAACTATTTTATGTATGAGGGGGTTCTTAAAGGTACATACCATTAATTACTTTTCCTCCCCCAAGTCTGAGTTCTGAAACTGCTCCTTCATCGACAGATGGGCAGCAGTTACAGTAATCGGCAATTCCAGGAAGCATCAGATGTTGTGATCTACATATCAGCAGGTCAAAGGGTGCACTCAAGCACTCTGCTTACTGAAGGAAGGCGTTTCGGGGATGCAGAGAGCCACTGTAATATATGAGACAAGTGACTTGACCCCTGCCTCCTTTAGAACCAGTTTATTCAGCAAAACAGCCTAATAAATTGACTATTTTTGTGATTATCACAGACTGCCTGGGGAGCTAGTCAGGTAGCTAGATCTTACTATATCCACTTTTTTTTAAGTGAAAAAAGGCAATTAGGACTTCAGTAGATTAATGTGCTGCCTGCTGTGTAACTTTATTCTATATGAAAGACAGTACATAAAAAAAATAAACATAGATGCCTTACTGGCAAAATGAAGTCACTGAAAAAAATGCAGAAAAGCATTTTGTTATAGATGAAAGGGCAAACAAATTCGTAACCAGGGTAAAGACATTCCACTAAAGGAACACAAAACAAAGGAGGCCACAAACTCAGTCATCAGTCTGAACAAGTATTCAGCAAATGTAAAAGGCAGAATTAAATATCAAAGGCATGAGAAAAATATCCCAGAAAACAGAGAAAAGATAAAACGGAAAAATATTTTTTAAAAATCCATGATAAAACAGAAGCTGTAACTGTAATCAATGGAGACAACAATCAGTAGATGGAAGCAGATACCCAAACACTTTTCAAAATGTTATCTAATCTTTAATGATGCCTTCTATCTTTGAGTAATTTTCAGTTCAAAATAGACCTGTATCTAGCAAACAGGCATGAAAAATTTGTTTTCATGACGAAATAAGAGGAAAAGAAACCGTGATCAAGACTGGTCAGGAAAAACATTCTGTATTATTATCTGAAGTTTCAGAACTTAGCTTCTAAATCTGTGCTATACAATATGGTAGTCACAAGTGACTACTTAAAAAAATTAAAAATTCAGTTCTTCAGCTACCCCAGCCATATTTCAAATATTCAGTAGTCCCTACTAGCTACAGTACAACACAGTAGATATAAAACATTTTCATCACAACACAAAGTTCTACTGGACAGTGCTGTTCTAAATGATTGTAGAAAAGATGATACTTCACAGATCAATGACCACCACCAGGTCATTATTTACTGAACCCTAAGAAGGACATTTATGTGCTTACTACAATGCCTACCACTAGAGTCTCTCTCCCTACAATACTTCCACTAAAGATCATGTCACAGTAAGGCAATTCTGCCTAGACGCTTGACAGTTTATTCTAGAAATATTTTTTTTAAAAAACCCTCACAATGTTTCAACCTTCACTCCCAACTTCCCCTCTACCAGTTCCATACATATCCTTTGTCCAACTGCCCAGGAAGCAATATACATAATACCAACAATGTTTTATTTTCTTCAAAGAAAAAAAGGACTGCTTTTAAACTAGAAGATGATGATGCATGCCAGAATTTCTCTTTGCGGTAAACAGAAAATTGGCCTGGGAGTGGGAGAAATTGCTCCCCAAACATCTTTTTAGTATTGGCTAGCTCTCTCAAATTCAATGGCCTGACTTCTACATACTGAAGAGGGGTCCTGATTTTCTGTGTTTTCAAAAATTATCTACTATTGCAATTTCAGGCAAGTTTATCCTAATTCCACAATTTGAACCTGAAAATACTCAATTCATTTTAATTATGCCCAGATAAACTCTTTCAAAGTCCTGTATCTGGATTCCATTTCAAATAAATCTCATTTATTTGCAGTTCTAATAACTCGAAAATATTAATTTTATTGGGCAAGAGGATGATAAAGGGAGGGAAAGGATTTAGATAAAGAGGATTCTAGTTTTGTACTGAATCAGTAAAGAAAAATCACCAAATCAAAACACATTTTAAAACTGTCAAAAAATCAGGTTCAAAATTTTAAGTTCTCAAATTTATTAAAATGAAGTGATACATATGTATAGATACAGTATTTTTATTAATCAACCTCATGTTCTGAGAAGCAACAGATATGTACTATATGGTTTTACACTTGTTTTGAAACCCCAAGTGCAGGTTTTAAAAAGGCAAGTTCCATACCTACTGAACTTTCCCATGACAAACAAAACAAATTAAGATCTTTCCACACCCATTCAATTTAACTTCAACAAGTGTCAACAACTATAATGTAAAATCTAGCCTTAAATTCAAATATTATGTAACATTTATGCAGAAAACAAGTATCTCTTTAGATAGCCTTATGTGTTTTTAATACAAGGTGTTTACCTGCTAGCTTTGAAACACACACACACACACACACACACATTCTCTCTCTGATTTTCAAAGAACCTGTGACATTAAAAAGACTCTTAATCAGGTTATATCTTTCTCATTGTTTTTATCATTTATAAAATGCTTCTACATTTGTTTTTTCTAATACCAGTATAGGTAGCATTTAATTCCATGTGTTTTCTTTTAGCTACATCTCAGATTTCCTTTGCCAGATCTTTAAAAATAAAAGCACTCTCTACTGTAAAATTATATGTACCTCTTCCCTAGGTTTGACAGAGACTTCTTAATTCAAATATTTTTAAAAATTGTATGAACATACAAGATTTACATAAGAACAATGCTTTACTTATTCTGATGCATACAACTGAGGACGCAACCCTACCACTGTGAGCCATGCGCCATGTGCACACACACATGCACACACACAGGAGGAAAGGAGAAGAAACACTCCCCTCCAATCGGTGCTTTGGATTCTAAGCAATAAATCACTTGAAAAACAGAGAAATACTTTTTCCAAGCAATGTAACTATTAGTGTCCTCTTACACTTACTTGTAAATCTTTCTTTAATTTTAGCAAATCTTCATTTTCTCCGTTTCCGGACAATGCGGCTTCAACTTGCTGGAGTTGAGCTTTGTAGCTTGCCAGCTGCTTTGCTAGATCCTCTGACATCTGGGGGAAAATAAAAAGGGTAAGACCAGGAAAACAACCAAAAACACCATAAAAAAATATTTTCCCTGTCTGCCTGACTTAATCCTTACCAGTTTTGCTCCCAACTCCTTAATATAATTCATTGCTGCAGCTTAATTTATTACCATTACCTTTACTCTTAGTTCTGAGGAAGGCTCTGAGTCAAATCCAAGCTTCAAGGGAATGGATTCCGCTTATTATAAACCTGTTTTTGTTTCTGTGTGGAATTTACCGGACAAGAGCTAAGGCAAAAGGAAAATGGAAAATTTCTAATCTTCTTTAAACTCCTTTAACAGCGGGGGCGCCTGGGTGGCTCAGTGGGCTAAGCCTCTGCTTTCAGCTCAGGTCATGATCCCGGGGTCCTGGGATCGAGCCCCACATCAGGCTCTCTGCTCGGCGGGGAGCCTGCTTCCCCCTCTCTCTCCCTGCCTGCCTCTCTGCCTACTTGTGATCTCTGTCTCTTAAATAAATAAATAAAATATTTTTAAACTCCTTTAACAGCGAAGACACTGTATTTGGTTCCATTAACAAGGCTGTTACATCTTCGCCGGGAAAAATCTTAAAAAGCACCAATCCGTTGGAAAAGTCGAGATTTAAGAAGAAAATATTTCTAAGCCCTAAAGCAGACTTCCAAAACAAAATATAAGTGGCTTTTGGATTAACTACACAGGTAATACTCTCTACATGAACTATTAATGGGTGTGTTCAGAAGCTCTTCTCCAGTGCAAAAATGTTTCACCGGGTCACTTCAATATTGCCGGTGCAGCGTCTTCATTAAAGAAAACGGCACAAACGCTATCCCGTCTAGGCATTCTAAGGATCGTGCCTTTCACCCAATCTGGCTCATTCTCTTCCGGAAAACAGGATACAAGAATCCTTTCTCGGTTTGTAAAGACAACGCGCGGGGTTTCCGAGGACCCTTCTCTGTCTTACAATCCCCGTCCAACCACAGCCTGGAATTTGGAAGGGCTCCAAAGGGGCCAGAGTAAGCCAGGAACCCAACACCTCAAAGCCCGCCACAACCAGACCTCGAAACTCAAACACAAGCTCCAGAGAAACGGAAAACAAACGGAGCCTCACACCCCCAAACGCGCTCCGCAGGGAACCGCTGAGGCTTCCGCAAGAGGCCTCCCCATCCCTACCCCACCCGCCCGGTTTCCCGGGTTAGCCCCGGTCGTCGCCACCGTACGGAGGTGCTGGCCCCGTTCGGGGCCACTCAGGGCCTAGCTCTGGGTGGCAGAAGAGGCCGGGCCCCTAAGACTCTTGTCGGCGCCCAAGCCTCTCCAACGCGGCCGGCTCCTCGGCCTCAGGCCTCGGCTTCAACTAGGGAGAGGCCGAGGCCCGGCGAGGCCCTGCTCTCGTCCTCGCCGGCTTCGTTACCTTGTGTGGGGCTGGCGGCAGGGCGATAGGAAGGGGTCGGGGCAAATGGGCCCAGTAGTGGCGGCGGCAGCAGCTGCAGTAAGAGAAATCTCCGCGGTAACAACAAGGCGACTCTGTCCGAAATGGGAGAACTTGGCCGGCGATGGGGGGAGGGGAAGAAAGCCGGGCACTGGAAGGAGGAAAAGACAGAAGCGGGTCAAGTCTCGCGAGAGGTTAAAAGCCTCGCGAGACGTCGCCCTGCCCACATGATTCCTAGCTTTCTCTGCGTGGCCCACCCTTGGGTTAAGGACGCGGAGTGGGCGGAGCCTCATAGAAAGGAAATGGCGTAGCTAGATTGCGCCCGGCGCCGGATGTAGGTTTGTGTTATCCCGATTTCAGCTGTGAGCGCAGAGTCCTTGAATTCTTTAGGAGTGGGTGTTGTTGGGCGCTTCGTGAAGTTCCCAGCGGAGTAACCGCGTTTTCCTTCTAAGACTAGCGGTGCTGGGAGGTGGGAGGAACGGAGTTTAAAGCAGCGAGCATACTAGTGGTTGGTTCCCAAAATGTGGTTCCCGCAACTCCTGCATCACCATCGCGTGGTTAACTTATTACAAGTGCAGATTCTCAGCCTCCACTCCCAGACCTTCTGAATCAGATACTCGAGGTGGCTCAGCAGCCTGTTTTAACACGCGCCGCAGGTGATACCAGTATCTGCTCAAGTTTTAGAGCCATCGCTTTATATAGTAAGAGAAGACTTAGCAATAAAAAGGTAATTAAATTGTGGCAGAACCTGTTGGAGCGAAGGTTGATTTAAAATCCTATTTTGTTAGACCCTGCTTGGTTTTAATAAAGTAAGTTATATAGGTTAATCTCGCCTGATGGGGAACCATCTCCAGGTTATTTTGTCTTGAATGATAAGCAGAGTGATGTGAATATGTTTAAAAAGAAATGTATATTTGTAGTAATATATACTCTCTGGGCAGATGCATAAACCTATCTAGAGATTTGGAATAGAAGCCAAATGTTTTCACTGGTTATATTTTTCACTGTTTACCCTTTCTAAATTTTTCCATACGTATATCATTTTTTCCAATTAAAAATATAAAATCCTGTGACACAAAGAGGCTATACGAATGCCAGTAAAGAACCTTCTTTAGGGGGTTTAGGGTATGTTGCTGGACCCCTAAGAAGGCCCTCCTTTCAGATGGGCTCTTTTGGACTGTGACATCTTGCTCTGATGCCCTCTTGCTTTTTTGAAGGGACCTTCCCTTTTCTAAATACACAGACATATCCTCTCGTTGAGTCAGATAACCTATAGAGATAGAAACTAGATTAGGTTTGTGATAATTGGAGTGGCAATTTGGAAGAATTGAAATGCTGCAGAGGGCAGCAGTGTGTAGCTAGAATTAAGAGGGAAAACAGACCAGAAAGGATGTGTTTCCTTAACGTAGTAGAAATTTGTTCAAAATATAATGTAGTTTTTTAAAACTGCACTTATTCTAATTGTGTATTTAAAGAACTAATGCCAGGAAGATCTTCCTTGAATATAAGGTATATTTTGCAGTTGTGTAAAAATCTTTCAATTAAGGGAACTCTTTTTTTATTTATTTAAGTAATCTTTACACCCTGAACTCACAACCCTGAGATCAAGAATTGCGTGCTCTTCTGAGTCAGCCAGGCACCCCTCAAATAGGAGAACTCTTAATGAACCACCTCCAGACAGAGAGGAAAATATTTATTATAAGCTCATGTATGGATTTCTATATCATCTTGGTAGCTTTTGTTTTCAGGATTGCTTTTAATCTCTAATTCCTCTGTACAACATAGATTGTATTTGGTGGGGAAAAAACAATATAGTTTTAATTTTAATTCTCATAAAGAAATAACAGTTGTATATACCAGATGACATTCTAAGCGCTTTACATGTACTCATTAAATTTCACAGTGGTTCAATAGCTATTAGAGACGAAATTGGAGCAAGTATAAACTTTGACTAAGAGCAATACTTCAAATAAATGTTCAGACTTACCACCTTCACTGAAGTGTGAAAATCTACTCAGTGTCTAATTTTTCTTAAAATGTTCTCATTCAAATTTGATCATGCTTATTCTTCAAAAAGAACAGTATCTAAAACCTCTAGTTTTTAAACCTGGTATTTATTTTATTGAAACCTAGTAGGTAAATAACATTTGAAGACTCCTAATTGTCATTAGAATATACAGCTATTGCCTTTCATTACTAAAGAAAATTAATATATAGCAGCTGCCTTTGGAAATGTGCCAACCCACTGCAGAGTAAAAGTATGCAACAATTTATTGGTTAAATGACAGATTGCATTCTATTTTTCTTTTTAGATTTATTTATTGAAGAGAAAGTGAGAATGCGTGTAGAGGTGGGGCAGGGAGGGAAGAGCAGAGGAAGAGGGACAAGCTGACTCCACTGAGTGTGGGACCTGACTCAGGGCTTGATCCCAAGACCCTGAGACCATGACTTGAGCCAAAATCAAGAGCCGGTCGCTCAAATGATGAAGCCACCCAGGAGCTCCAAGAGATTACATTCTTTATTTAGTTTAGCTTTTATTGCCTTCCTTCCTGACTAAAAGTAGGACCAGATTTGCCCACATTTTTTGTAATCTTGACAAATGCCTAAGATGATGAATTAGAGATGTGTATATCATCATAATAACTGCTTGTACCTTTGCCCTCTTTAGTCATAATAGGTGTTTTGAATGTTTGCATGGAGAGTTGCTGCAGGGCAAGCTACTGGCTTTTTGTACTTATTGTTTTTGCACACAGTGAATTGAAAATATACCCTGAGGTGATCCTTGGGTGACAGAAAAACACCCTTAAATGGATGCTGTCCAGTGCAGGTGCTCATCAGTCATAGCAATTCTGGCTTGTCCACTTATATTTGCACTGTCTTGCTTATCTTAGGATGTACATTTTCAGCTATTCCTGTGTTTTACATGTACCACTAAAGAACTGAAAACATACCACCAAAAAGAGAAAGCAGGATTCCTTCCGCTTGAAAAAGATTATAACCTAAGGCTTTACAGGGATCAGAAATGGCAGTCATTCAAAGTTCTTTAGACATATTTGAAAGTGGTGTTTAATAATAGTCTTATGTGTATTCTTAGTGGGATATACTCTGAGGGCAAAAAAGAACAATAACAAAAAATCTCAGATGTCACAGATTTATTCTAATAGTACTATTGGCAATGCAATTTTGAAACTTTTTAGGTCTACTATAAAGTGAATAATACATGTTAGAAATCTAGGAGAAAAGAAATGAAAAATATAAAATAAAAGAAGGTTTAGGGGGAAGCCCTCTGATGTTAAATTTGAATTAGAGTTGTTTTTGTGTATACTTCTTAGAAGAATATATATAATTTCTCCCAATGGAGGGTCACCATATCTTGATATTTAGATCCCTTTCTCCACAAAAGAAACCGCATTTCTTGGAGAAATGGTTGTTTTCAGGTCTCAGGCCCAGAAAATACAGAAGTACAAAGGTGAGCCTAGAACACCTTGCCAGAAAGCAAGGAAGTACCCCAAAACTATAGGATCAAGTGAAGGGTCACAGAATCAAGTTTGACTCCTCTGGCCAAATGTGAGTCAAGCTGGGCTAAACAGAATAATGACTATGATAGATGAGCAAAGCATTGAATGCATTTTTAAAGTTCCTAAGTCTAGAGTGATACTCAGAATCAAGGGTGAGGGAAGGGTTTTGTTTTTTTGTTTTTTTTTTTCTTTGTAGGAGAATGCTGGCCAGTACCTACAGATGGAATAATACAATTAGAAAAATCTGTGCAGTCCCTAATAATTGAGGCAAAGATCATCAATAGATGCTAGAACCTGTCTTTAAAAGGAAGTAGGGAAAAGGGGATGTTTGCAGTGTCACAGTATCACCCCACAGATTACTTAATTATAAAGTAATTAACCTAGTGATCACATTTAGCACTGCTAATGGTGAACAACCTGACTTTATAGGCCTTTTGATTTGATGCAACAGCATCCCCAATGAAAGAACTCTGCCCAAAATGCTTGACCTAAATATAATCAAGCCTTTTGATCCAAATTTCTGTTTATAGGAACTAGAGATAGAGGAACAGAGAAAATGATCCTGAGGGAAGATTCTGATCCAGAATATGAAACATTCTATAAGAAAATGCCTAAATTCTTCAAAAGGTCAGTGTCATTAAAAAGAGTGAGGTAAGGACGCTTGGGTGGCTCAGTTGGTTAAGCTTCTGACTGTTGATTTTGGCTCAGGTCATGATCTGAGGTTATGAAATGGAGTCCTGTGTCAGGCTCTACGCTAGCTGGGAGGCTGCTTAAGATTCTCCTTTTCTGCCCCTTCCCACCACACACACACACACACACAGTGGGGTACTTCTAGATCAAGAGACAAAAGACCAAAAGACATAACAATAAATGCAATGGGTAAATCTTGATTGGGTCTTAGTTTGAAAAAGCTATAAAAGAAATTTTGAGGATACTTTAGAAAATTTGAATATGAACTGGGTATTAGATGGTATTGTATTATTGTTAACTTTATTGAGTGTGGAATTTACTTAGGTTGCTTAGAAGAATGACCTGCTCAGGTATTTAGGGATAAAGTAGCATCCATCTGTAATTTGTCTTTTAATGGTTCAGCCAAAAAAATTGTACGAAATTTCATAAAATTCGTATGGGTGTGTGTATGAACATATGTGTATATGTGAATATAGATGGCCTTCTGTGTATATACACACAGTCTTCCCTCATCTACACTGTGGGGGGAGCATGTGTTCCAAGACCCCCAGTGGATGCCTGAAACTGCAAATAGTACCAAACCCTATATATACTGTTTTTTCCTATCTATGTCATACCTATGACAAAAGTTTAACTTATAAATTAGGCACAGTAAGAAATTAAAAATAATAAATAATAAAATAGAGCAACTGTAACAATATACCATAATAGGGGCACCTGGATGGCTCAGTTGGGTAAGCATCTGACTCTTGGTTTTGGCTCAGGTCATAATATCAAGGTCATGAGATGGAGCACCATATTGGGCTCCATGCTCAGCTCAGCATGGAGTCTGCTTGAGATTCTTTCCCTCTCCTCTCCCTCGCCCTCTCCCTCCCTCTCTCCCTCTGCTCTATCTGTTGGCACTTGCATGCATGTTCTCTCTCTCAAATAAAGTCTTTAAAAAACAAACAGTACACAGTAATAAAAGTTACCTGTCGCCTCTCAAAATATGTTCTTGTACTGCACTCACCCCCTCTTGCGAGGACATGAGGTGATAAAATACCTGTGCGATGAGATGAAGTGAGGTGAAATACATGGCATTGTGACATAGTGTTGGGCTTCTCTTGACCTTCTGACTATACCTCAGGAGAGGATCACGTGCTTGTTGACTGCAGTTGACTGCGGGTAATTGAAACCATGGAAAGTGAAACTGCAGGTAGGGGGGGACTGCTGTGTGCGTGTATAAACGTGTATGTGTACATGTTTATGTGTATGTGTGTAGATCCATATATGTATACTTACATAAGTGTGTGTGTGTATGAAGAGAAAGAATTAAAATGCGGCAAGATGTTAATGGCCATTGTAGAAGATATATGTGTTCATTCTACTAATCTTTCAACTTTTCTGTATGTTTCAAATTTTTCAAAATAAAAAGATGGAGAAAAGTATTCAGGAACTAGCTAGAATAGTTTTAGGTGGTAGTGTGTGTGTGTATGTGTGTGTGTGTCTGTGTGTGAAATGGTGGGGGAAAACAGCAGGTGGATCATTAAGAGGATCTCTAGGAACAGCAGTAGTTTACCAAGCTCAAAAGTAATATGAGAGATCACAGAAGCATATGTGATTATCAGAAACAAAAGACCGTAGAAAGCCGGATGGGTCAAGGTCTAGCAGGAAGGTGTGGGCAGTGGAGGCCGAAGCAGTCACGGGAACTCTTTGAAGGCGAGGAAGGAAGGCATGAGAATGAATTACTTTGACTTCCCCACATGCAGGAGAGGTCCAGTGGGCCTTGTCCTCTGATGTGGTGACAGGAGCTTTTTTCATTTTTTTGGCCCTCTTTGGCTTTCTCATATAACAGTCTCTAGCGGTAGTCTTAAGTCGGTCTTAAACTCAGAGTTAATTGGATTCATCTGCATCACAGTCCCTGAAAATACCATCTTTATCTGTTTCCCACCCCCCTGTTCACATTGATTGTTTATCTTAGAAAAAGCTTAGTTATTGAAGAAACAGCCTGGGACATTCTATATCACCTTCAATACACAGTGGGTAATAGAACAATCTTTTTTTTTTTCCTTTTGAGAGAGAGAGAGAGAGCATGCATGAGCATGGGATGGGGCAGAGGGGATCTGGGGAGAGGGAGAAGCAGACTCCCTGCTGTGCAGGGAGCCCCACATGGGGCCCAATCCCGGGACCCTGAGATCATGACCTGAAGGCAGACATTTAACCAGCTGAGCCACCCAGGAGCCCCCATCCTTTTTTTGAGGATACTTACAGCAAACAACCTGGGTGGCTTGGGTCTACGAACCCAGATGTAAAAATAGGAAAAAGGAGACAGTTAATACAACTTCTTTCCAGAAGTCAAAATAAGCCCCAGAATTTGCCCCATGAAAACTAGTGGCCCATAGGTTGATATGGTCACATTTAGCCATATTATTGACATAATGTCAGCGGTTGAAAAAAAAAAAAAAAAAGTACTATTCCATGGAGGCTTCAATGCTCAAAGAACCCGTTAGGTGGCAGTGGGGACACGGGCATTGATCCGATTACCACATGTGCAGGAGTGGGGGAGGCAGGTGCGGGCAACTCACCTCCAGTGTTTGAGCTTTAGGGAAGTAACATTGTCAAGCAGCTTTTCAGGAGAGGAAATAGGGAAAAACCAACAACTAGAGGGAAAAAATTATGGTTTATAGTATCTAATAGGTGAACTGCTAGTCACCTGCTGTTGGTTTTAATGTATATGTTTTCATTTGTTCTTGCTAGGATTCTTTCCATAAAATAACTTCATATCCAAAGTCCTTTAGATCACTTGTGTGCTGTTTACAACATCTCTGTGTTGTTGGTTTTAGAACATAAGCTAAAATATAGGTAGGGAGCATGGCTCATTTTGTACAAGACCCAGTACATTTAATATGTGCTTTTATAGTGACACTCTTCATTCTGTGTAATTAGTGCTCATGGAAGGCTTTTTGTGGTCCTGGTAAGTGCCATAGGTTGGGGTTCCTGGGAAAAGGACTCAGATTTCCATGAAGAAGTTTATTGGGTAGTGCCCTTGGGAACATCACCTGTGAGAGTGACAGAAGCAGGGCTGGGCAGAGGGAAAAGCAGCTGCCTCACAGCTGCAGCCAAGTCTTCAGCCATTCTTACAGGAGCTCTGGAGCTGAACGGCCCTTTAAAGACCCTCTACCCCTTAAGTGAAGGGGGCCTGGACTTTATACCCACCCAACCGCAAATGACCAGCCAACAGATGTGGGCTGCCCCTGTGAAGGAGGCAGAAAATATTTCAGCTGAAAACTGTCAGCCATGAGGGGCGCCTGGGTGGCTCAGTGGGTTAAAGCCTCTGCCTTCAGCTCGGGTCATGATCTCAGGGTCCTGGGATCAAGCCCCACATCGGGCTCTCTGCTCAGTGGGAAACCTGCTTCCTCCTCTCTCTCTGCCTGCCTCTCTGCCTGCTTGCGATTTCTGTCTGTCAAATAAATAAAAAAAATTAAAAAACAAAACAAAACTGTCAGCCATCAACATGCCCTAGTTCCGGGTGAATGAGCTCCTGAGTCCTGAATGGTCAGTGCACCACCATAGGGAAGAAGACGTACTTTCTTTGGATGACCCCTATTTTTAGGCATCTCTGATGCCTTTCTTGCAGAAGCTACCTGAATTAGAAACCGTGAAATGGGGGCCTGACTGCTGGAGTCCACGAAGGCACTGGTGCAGAGGGGGTGTCACGTGGGGTCCCCGTGAGAGAGCTGCAGCAGCTTCTGTGGTGAAGAGTCTGGAGAGAGAGAACATCTGAATGATGTGGGGCCTTCTGTCCCAGTGCAGTGCCAGTGCTGTGAGGACAGCCAGGCGTCCATGCAGCCAGGTGCACCAGTGCAGTGAGCGCTGCCGTGCACCTCTGGCCCAGGCCCAGCTGGAGAAGTCCCAGGACCACCTGGGTGGTCCTGTGCACCCAGTGCACCATGCATTGCAATGACAAAGCCAAAGATTCAACAGATGCAGGAAGTAAAGAGCTTCAGGTGAAGTGGCAGCTGGAGACTTGTGTGGGGATGATCATATGCACCCATCCCGACCGTGACCAAGATGATGAAGAAGTCTCTTATCCATTGGGAAATAGAAGTCTTTGCAATTGGCCATCAGGGTTGACAGCAGGAATCTATTTAAAAAGAGAATTGGGAGTTTTGGTCTTTTAAGTGACATCCATGAGGAAATTAAGGGTGGTATCAAGTTTGAGGCATGTGTCACTTCTTTCTGGACACTGGCTCCTTTGTTTGAACCCTAGAAAATGAAATGGGAAAAAAACTGGTGCTGAAATTTGGGTCAAAGATAGTACAGAACAGTTTTTAGTAGCTTAAATTTTACATGCTTGTCCTGGCACTAGGGATCGCCTAGGCCAGGGATCTGGCCTAGAAGCCAGAGACCTTCAAGGTACCAGATTCTTCTCCATACACAGGTATGAACAGGCTGACAGCTTCCCCTAAACTGCCTATGATCTGGTGGTGTGTGAACAGAGGTGTTTCTGTTTGTTGCCAACCTCCTGTTTACCAGAAAGATCACCAAATCATTTTCTGTAAGCTGTAAAACAAAATCTATGAGGTCACTAATTTAGAAGGGAAAAAAAGGCTTCTGGCTCTTTGTTTTGCTTGGTTTTGTTATTATACAAGGGGATGAAGTTGATTTAAGGTGTGGAGTTGGGAGAGGTAGTTTTAGTAAGAACTTTGAACAGTTCCTCGTAGGTATATGTTTAACGCCATCAAGATATGTATATATATTTCTTGACATACACATTACATTTTTCAGCTAGGAGACCCTGCAAAAACGTGAGAGGTGATGTTACACTGGATATGGCAAGCAGCCCTTCCTCTCACTGGCTGCCGAGATGGGTCCCGGGGGCTCTCTGCAGCAGAGCCCCAGGACAAAAATCTTGCAGTAGTTAACACTCTCCCTTGAAGGGAAAGGGGTTTTGATTGCACTGTATACCAGTATCCAGGAAATGAACATTGAAGGGGGCATTTCTTCTTAATTAAGAGAGTTACTAAGTACCAGATTTAGAAGAACCTGGTTTTTACAGAACGGAGTGGAATGAAAGCCTGAACTCAGTATTATTTAGCCCCTGAAATAACAGAGCCCTATCAAGACAATCCCTTCACAATAGAAGGTCAAAGGTGGAAGAACAAGCAACTCCCATGAGCCATGATTCCTTTAAAGCGAAAGAGGGACACCCTCCCCACCTTTACCAAATACCACTTTGCCAAGGGCCTTTGCAGCAAGCAGCGTTCCTGCCCCAGCTCCAGCACCTTATCATTTTGATAAGGACCTTCTTGTTTTACCAACTTATTATTTGAAGTGGTAATATAGTCTATGCTTGGTGTTTCAAGGCTGTGATATACTTTCTAGTGGTTCAGTTTTAAGAAATAAATAAGGGTTAGTTTTTTCAAAAAAAAAGAAAGAAAGAAAGAAACCATGAAACAATGTCACCTTCTCATTTTGTTTTCCTCACATTAAAAGCTAATGGAAAAAATGCTTTGGCACTTCCTGCAGATGATATCATGTTGTTTTAAATCGATTTCTGATTGTCTGTGTGTGTGTGTGTGTGTGTAGAGAGAGCCACTGATGTATAGATGCTATCATATATATTATGCTGTAGGAGAGCTTGCTCATGCATAAGCATCTCAGATACACAGATCAGGCATTTCTTCTGTTGAAGAATTTCCCAAATTTTGCGGGGCACAATTGGTGATTATTTATTCTAGCACATCAAAAGCCATTAAGCATGAATTTTATAAACAGAAAAACCATTACAGTAAATTTTATAAAAAAGGAATAATTTTTTTTTACCTGAAAATAGACTCTTTCTAGGTGGAAAATGATTGTTATAAAGAAGTTTTTAAAAATTTTAAATTTTAAATTTTTGGCCTGACTTCCTCTTCTGTATTCTATGACACTGGTGATCTTACTAATTTTCTTTCTAATTTCAGCTAAAAGAACTACTTTCTCCCCCTTGTAGTCATTTGACTAATTCTTCCCCCTAGATGTGTTTTGGATGTATCCCCTCATCTCCACTCTAGTGCTGCAGACTCAAGCTGCCATCGTTGTCTCTCCTAGCCCGATGCAGTAGCACAAGAATGGGGCTCCTTCCCTAAGATTCATCTCCCACACTTGGCTGCCAGATTGGTCTTCTGGAAATACCAGTCTGAGCGTGCCCACACCTACCTGTAAAATCCCAACTTGTTAGCCCACCCTACAAGGCCATTGGTGATATGGTCACAGTCTGCTTTTCATCCTGGACACGGACCACACAGTGGTACCCACATACAAACCTGCCCTACCCTCTCATGCCTTACTGCTTTGCTGCTAGGCTCTGGTCCACATCACATGCCTTTCCTCACTTCCCTGTCCAGGAGAATACCTTTAAAGACCCAGTTTTTTTTTTTTGTTTTGTTTTTTGTGGTTTTTTTTTAAGATTTTATTTATTTATTTGACAGACAGAGATCACAAGTAGGCAAGAGAGGCAGGCAGGGAGAGAGGGGAGGAAGCAGGCTCTCCGCGGAGCAGAGAGCCCGATGTGGGGCTCGATCCCAGGACCCTGGGATCATGACCTGAGCCGAAGGCAGAGGCTTTAACCCACTGAGCCACCCAGGCGCCCCAAAGACCCAGTTTTGAAAGGGCATTGGTGATTGTTTACCAGCTTCACTAGCAGGTAAATCCTTGCCTCCTCCTTCTGCTCCCTTAGTATTTTTACATTTAGACTAGTGGTTTAGCACAGAGCTCCTGAAAGCATCCTACCCAAGGGGCCAGGTGTGCCTGGCATGAGTAGAATTCCATCTTGAGAACATTCAACGGCAGTGGGCATTTGTTTTACTTTGGAGAATATTTTAAGGATTTCTTGTGATTAGTGCTATGATATTTCTCTGACACAGGCACAAGATGCTAGTTTCTTCATAAGGCTATTACTATAATAAGATAAAAGGAGTTAAAGTTTTGAAGCATTTTCTGACTGGAGAGAACTTTTGATTGATCCCTAATTAATGATGTGTCTCCGCAGGCAGTTGGAGGTGATTTCTACATTCGTGTTTGCTGATAAGGATATAGATAGGAAAAACAGGACTGTAGTAGCTTGATTATGAGCAATGTGGCTCTGGTTTATTTTTTTGCCGTGTTACTCATTAGCTGCCTAAGTTGATGATTTCTCCACAAGCAGAGGGAATTAGAACCAGTTAACCTGACAGTCAATGGGAGAATAAAACTAAGGTATCTGAAACAAGAAAGTGACTATAATTTGTAGACATACGTGGCCATTTATCTTGTGGTTCATGAAGAGAAACATATTGACCACGGAGCCCATGTTTATTGACTCTCTTTTGCTATAACTTATAAAGTGCTCTGGGTCAAGTCACTTTACCTTTTTCTGTCCCAACTGAAAAAAAAGATGAGGATAACATATCTACCTGTAGCCTCATAAGACAAGTAGATGTGAATATAAGAACTGCATCTAACAGTTTGTGAGTGCAGATTAAATGGTCTTGGGCCTCTTTGGTTGCAGTTGAATTCTACTTTGTCTTACTTGGCTTTTCCTTTGCTTCACTCTCACATCTTCTATTTTACGATCATAAGAGGCCACGTCAGCATGCTTTGCCTGGCAGGTGGAGCACCCTGGATCTGGGAGCTATCGTTCTCGTATGCTTTCTGCCTCTCACTAGCTGGGAGACCTTAACTTGGGTCAGCCCCTGTTTCCTTATCTATGTTTCGTTTGTGATTCTTGGGTTGATAGCAGGTCAAGAAAGCTGACATATGGTCTCCCCTGATTAATCCAGTCCTTAGATAATTAACTCGGTCCTGCCTTCATCTCTCCTCCTCTGAGTTTCTAAGGAAGTATATCAGGGTAACACAGTCTAACCTGCATTAGTCCTCTGATGGTAAGCTCTAGGAAAGCAAGGTTCTATGTAAGAAATCCTGTCTCATCCCCTACCGCCCCACCCCAGCCAACTCCTAGATCTGGGCATTTGCTGTGGACTCAATTTATCCATGTCAGCTACAGGGGGAACCTCAGGGACTCCACAGTTTTCTCTTCAAAATTGACTTCTACTTTGACTTTACAGAGAAAAGAAATGTCACTTGGCAAGAATTTCCTTTGATACCTTCCCTCTCCAGCACACACACCTAAAAATTATTTGTATTGATTCATCCTTGAAAAGATTGAAAAAATATATTAAAATATAATGTGTATACAACCAAAAGCATCATTAAAAAATTTAAAGACAAGCCACAAGGCACAAGAAGGTATTTGCATTAAAGAATCAGTAACCAGAATCCAAAAAAACAAATAAACACCCTATATATCATTAAGAAAAGTGAAAATAATGAGAAGGGAAAGAAAAGGATATGAACAAAAAATTTACAAAAGAAAGAACCCCAAATGCCCAATAAACATATGAGATATACTCAAACTTATGCATAATCAGGAATATGTCAACAAAAACTATAACCCATTAAATGGGAGAAAATTTAAAATTCTGGGAAAAAAAAACCGAGAAAATGGTAACACTCATGCCTGGCTAATGCCAGGACATGTTACTCTACCCATAAGGAGAGCAAGTTGGCACCATCTAGTAAGTAGAAAGTGGGCACCCTTCACAGACCAACAATTCCACTCTGAGAGAAGCTCTTGATATATAATAAGGAGATACATAAAATTTATTGCAGCTTTGGTTTTAAAAACAGAAACCTTAAAAAGAATAACCTTTATGTCTACCAACAGAGAAATGGAGAAAAAAAAGTGGAACATTTGTCAGTGGATGAATAAATATTCATGAAACTAATGAAAGTAAACTAAAGGTACATGTATCAACATGGATAACTCACAATATAGGTAAATATTCAGCAAAAATAAGTTACAGAGTAATATGTATAGTAGGAGACCATTAATACAGAATTTAAAGTCATGCAAAAATACATTGTTTAGGGGCGCCTGGGTGGCTCAGCTCGGGTCATGATCCCGGGGTCCTGGGATCGAGCCCCGCATCGGGCTCTATGCTCAGCGGGGAGCCTGCTTCCCTCTCTCTCTCTGTCTGCCTCTCTGCCTGCTTGTGATCTCTGTCAGATAAATAAATAAAATCTTAAAAAAAATACATTGTTTATGGGAACACATGTATAGTAAAAGTGTAAGACCATGCATGGGAATCAAAACAACCAAATTCAGGATGGTGATTGTATCTGGGGAAGAAGAAGGGACATCGGGACCAGAGAAGTAGTAGGCAAGAGGCTTCCACTATACCTGTAATATTTAATATATAAAGTTTAATTTGTATGTTTATTTTAAAACATGTAAGTTCTATACAAGGCCTCCTTTGTAAACTTTAGAAAAAGGTACGCAACACCGCAGAGTCATGGCTCTATTACTACATTAATTCAAGGTGCTAACATAGCCCCATGTCAGGGCTTATAACTTGGCGAGCAGAATGTCCCCTTCAGTCAGTGGTCCTCAGACGGGACATAGCGCATACAACCATATGCACCAGCCTGACTCTGTACATCAAACAAACAAACCCATCTTCTCCTCCTTCCTAGCATCTCAGAGTCAAAGGGCAAGATCTTCCTTCTGCCTAAGGCAAACCCCTCCAGCTGAGCTGCGCTCATTTCTCAACTTTCTATCATTAACCCCTTGTTTCTGAAGCTTCGGCCTTGCTTGCCTACTTGCCCTTTCTCCATATGTTTCTATTTGCTATTACTGCCTCCCACTGTGGTCTGGTTTTCTCTTAGACCACATCACTGAAGTAGCTGTCATCCATAAGTCATGAATGCCAAACAGAGAGCCACTCTGCAGTTCTTACTTCATCTGATCTTTGCAATATTTGGCACCTTCCTTGGAAACTCCTCTTTTGGCTTCTGGGACCTTATTCTCTCTTGAGTTTCCTTCCCTCGCCTGCTAGTCTGTTTTATAGGCTCTTGTTCTACCACCCAGCTTGGGCATGCTCGTGTTCCTTCCTCACCCATGCTTCTTCTCTCTCTCTTCTGGTCAAGTAGCTTCAGTGTTTACTTAACAAATGTTTATTGAACACCTACTCCATGCTAGGCACTTTAATCAATGCTAGGGATTTAGCAGTGATAAGGCCTTACCCTCATGGAGCTTACATTCCAGGGTGGCGAGACTGATAGCAACAGTTTGTTGTTGTTGTTGTTGTTGTTTTATTTGACAGACAGTGATCACAGGTAGGCAGAGGGGCAGGCAGAGAGAGGGGGGGAAGCAGGGTCCCCACCGAGCAGAGAGCCCGATGTGGGGCTTGATCCCAGGACCCTGGGATCATGACCTGAGCCGAAGGCAGAGGCTTTAACCCACTGACCCACCCAGGTGCCCTGATAGCAACAGGTTTAAAAGTAGATCTATGACATGTACCATGTCATAAGTTCCATGGATAAAAATAAAGGAAAATAAAGGGAAACATAGTGCAAAAGGAAGGGGCAGGTTGTATTTATTGAATAGCAAATTGTCAGGAAAACCTCATTTAAAAATTAATTTTGCAGCTGACACCTGAAGGGAGTAAGAATTGTGAACCATGTGGATATTTAGTGGAATGTAATTCCATGCAGAGGGAACAGAAAATGCAAAGACTCTGGAGTGAGAGTGTTCCAGTCTGGAACATGTTGAGTTTGAAAGGCCTATTATACGTTTAGGTGGAAATGCCAACAAGACGATTGATCACCTCTAGAACCATTAGAATAAGAACCTATAAAATGGGCAAAGGTTCCACCAGCCCAAAGGAAGAAATCCAAGAGAGAATAAAGTCATGGAAGCTCCAAGAGGAGTTTCTGTAAGGACGGTGTCAAATATTGCAAAGATTGAGGTGGGGACTGCAGAGTAGCTCTCTGTCTTTAAGACTTAGAGGGCCTTGGTGGTTTTTTGGATGATAGTCTTTTCATATATACATATGATATTTATATGTATCACATATGTATAATATAGTAATTTGAGGGAAGAACAAGTTTGCTAGAGGTGGAAGAGATAGTATCGAGAGTAGTTTAGTTTGGACTAGGTCAAGTGATAGTGTCTATTAGAGATCAGCATGGAGTTATACATTAGGTACTTGGATTTATTCAAGAAATACTTTTTGGGTCCTTGGAATTCCATATCTGTTAATAGCACAGTAGTTTAATTGGATTAACCCTTTTGCAAATAATAATTTTAAACTCTAGAGGAAAATAAAATTACCTAAAGGTGTTAGAGAGGAACCAAACTAGAAACTAGAGAAGAGTTGAGACTTAGAAGAGAATGGCACTGGATGAGTTTCTTGTTTGTTTTTTTAAAATGGCTTTCTGCCCAAGGGCAAGCACCTGTCAGCATCATGCTGGGGCAGCTAGAATGTGGATAGAAACCCACAGTTTTGATGAATTTATTTGAGGAATTAGCAGACAGAGTTTGAGGTTATCGTAACTGGAAAATGATAGTGCTGGGGGGTATCCTAGAATGGAGAGAATCTCAGAGGAAAGGTTCCAGAATCTCTACATTGAGTTTACCCAATCTCTGACTGATTTCTGAACTACACACATGTGGGGAAGACTTTCAGTCAGCCCAGCTAATGATAAAAGAACTGAATGGAAATTTCAACCCTTGCCTACTACAGAGGAGAAAAATTTAGTAACCAACTTAACTCTTCAGTAAAAATAAATTCAAAGCTTAACATAACAAAAACCGTAGTCTCTACAGTGCACCATTTACAATGTGCTAGCACAATCCAAAATTACTAGACAGTCAAAAAAGCAGAAAAATGTTACCCATAATCAAGGAAAAGAAACAGATGGAAATTGATCCTAAGATGATGCAGAAATCAGAATTAAGACACAATTATTTTAAACTAGCTATTATAACTGTTCAAGGACAAGAACAAAAAATATGTTTATAATGAACAAATAGGAAACTATTAGCAGAGGGAAAGAAACTGTAAAAAAGGAAACATTCTAGAAGTGAAAAATTTAATATCAGGAATAAAAAATTCACTTAATAAGCTTACCAAATGATTGGATATTGTATGGAAGGTCAGTGAGCCTGAAGGTAGATCAATAGAAATGACCAAAACTGAAGATGAGGAAAAAAGGTGAAGAAAAATTAGGATCACCTCAGTGACTTGAGTCAGTATCAAAAGTTCTAGCATATAGCAAAATAAGTCAATCATAGAAAGTTTCCCTGATATGAGGAAGTTGAGAGGCAACGTGGGGGGCTTGGGGGGTAGGAAAAGAATAAATGAAACAAGATGGGATTGGGAGGGAGACAAACCATAAGAGACTCTTAATCTCACAAAACAAACTGAGGGTTGCCGGGGGTCGGGGGGTCGAGAGAGGGTAGTTGGGTTATGGACATTGGGGAAGGTATGTGCTATGGTGAGTGCTGTGGAGTGTGTAAACCTGGCGATTCACAGACCTGTACCCGTGGGGCTAATAATACATTATATGTTAATAAAAAATTTTAAAAATTTTAAAAAAAGTTCTAGCATAGGTGTAACTATCTTCAAAGAAGATGAGAGAGAAAATAGTTCAGATTTTTTTTTTAAGATTTTATGTATTTGACAGACAGAGATCACAAGTAGGCAGAGAGGCAGGCAGAGAGAGAGGAGGAAGCAGGCTCCCTGCCGTGCAGAGAGCAGAGAGCCCGGTGCTCAATCCCAGGACCCTGGGACCTGAGCGGAAGGCAGAGGCTTTAACCCACTGAGCCACCCAGATGCCCCCAGAATTTTTTTTTATTAGAAAATAGTGGCTAAAATTTTTCTAAATTTGGCAAAAAAGATTTGAAATTATAGATTCAAGCTGCTTAGTAAACCCCAGGCAGAATAAATTAGTTAAAAATAAAATTGGATTAAATTTTTAAAAAATAAAAAATAAGTAAAACAAACCAAACCTATACACATTAAATTACTTAAACTGCTAAGAATTAAAGGCCCTTAGAAATATTTATAGAGGGCGCCTGCGTGGCTCAGTTGGTTAAGCAACTGCCTTTGGGTCAGGTCATGATCCCGGGTTCCTAGGTTTAAGTCCCACATTGAGCTTCCCCTGCTCTGCAGGGAGCCTACTTCTCCTTCTCCCTCTGCATGCCACTCCCCTTGCCTGTGCTCTCCCCCTCTCCTCTCTGTCAAATAAATAAATAAAATCTTTAAAAAATATATTTGTGGAGCACCTACTGTGTGCCAGGCTCTTTTGAGCAGTGGAATAAAATAATACACAAGACAGTTGTTCCTCTACTCACAGCCAATACAAATGCCATTCTCTACAATACATTTTTCACTGAGGAGACTTTTTAAAAGATTTTATTTGTTTATTTATTTATTTGAGAAAGAGAGATAGAGATAGCAACAGAGAGAGCACAAGTAGGGAGGAGAGGGAAAAGCAAGCTCTGTGCTTGAGCAGGGAGCCTGACGCAGGGCTTCCACCCCAGGAACCTGGGATCATGACTGAGCCAAAGGCAGACACTTAACCAGCTGAGCCACCCAGGCTCCCCAAGAAAACATGTTTTTAAATATCAACTGATCATGGGGCCCCTAGGTGGCTTAGTCGGTTGAGTGTCCAACTCTTGGTTTTGGCTCAGGTCACGATCTCATGGGATGTGGGATCAAGTCCAGCACTAGGCACTCTCCTCAGTGGGGAGCCTGCTTGGGGAGTCTCTCCCTCTGTTCCTCCCCCCACTCATGTGCTTGCTTTCTCCTTCTCTCTAAGATAAATGAATAAATCTTTAAAAATAAATAAATATCAACTGACCGTTACCTGGGTGACCCATAGATCATACACATGTCTAAAATGGAATTTATCTTTTCTCTGAAGTTACTCCTTTCCTTATACTTCCTTTCTCAAGAAGTAATGCCACCTGCAACATTCTCCTATAAGAGAGAAGACTCATCCTTTCTTTTCTTTACCTCTATGAGACATAGATTCTGACTGTTACACCATTATATAGCTCAAACCTCTTTCCCCCTTCACAGCGCCTGTTTTAATTCAGTCCTTTATTAGTTATGGCCTGGAAGCCTCCTAAGGTGTCATCTGTTCTTTATTCTTTTAGCTGCCAGAATTTTTAAGTCCCATGTCACTTTCCAGTATAAAATCTTCCAGTGGTTTTCCATCCCTTTGGAAATAAACTTTCTTTACCTTAGCATGACCTACCAGGTCCTTTAAGATCTGGGTCCTGCTGAAATCTCCAGCCTTAGTCATATCAAATCATTTTCAGTTCTCTGTTTGAGCCATGGTATCACACCTCTGTGTCTTTACCAATGTTGATCTTTTGTGTGTGGTGTGGGGGAGGTTTTTCGTCTCTCATATCTCTGGCTAATCTGTACTCATCCTTCAACCCCCACCTCAAAGATCACCTCCTTTTGTAAACCTTCCCTTACTCCTTTTCCCAGCAGAATTGGATATTCCTATGCTCCTCCATTTTTCTAAAGATTTTATTTATTTATTTATTTGAGAGAGAGAGAGAGCATGAGCGAGCAGGGGGTAGGGCAGAGGGAGAGGGAGAGAATCTCAAGCAGACTCCATCCTGAGCACAGTGCTTGAAGCAGGCTCATTTTCATGACACTGAAATCATGACCAGCCCAAACCAAGAGTTCAGTGCTTAGCTGACCAACCAAGCCACCCAGGCGCCCCATTCATGTTCCTCCTTTTTGATATCATGGCATCTTGTGCTTATTTACCTCTGTTATAGCTGGTGTTCCACTATATTCTCACCATTGATTTTCCTATAGGATCAGGTCTTATTCATCTGTAAGTCTCCAGAACATGGCATATAGTAGATGCTTGATATTTGTTGAATATGTGAATGCCTGAGTAAAACAGAGTCTGAATTGATTATCTATACAGATCCTATCCATTTTTTAGCCACTCAGATCTTCTTTGCCATGATAAACTTTCCCAAGATAAAACTGTCCATGTTGGAAAGAAAGCAGAAAACTTGGGGGAAAAGCCCAAGGAGAGGGACTGTGTACACATGCTTAGGTAAGGAGACTTGAGGTTGCTGAAGCATAAATGGGCTTATTTTCTCACCACAATGATGACTTGAGCTAAATGATTCACCTCCTTAGGTGACCACCTTCTTGTATGATCATTAGACGTGCGTGGGTAGACCAGTTGGCTTAAACTTGGGAGCGCAGTCTTTTTCAGTGTAACTATTTTTATACTCTTTTCAACTATAGATACCCTTTTTCTTTTTATACCACTTATTGTTCAATAGTACTATGCCCACCGCTCATATTCCTGGGTCCTTTGCTTCTAAGCTAGATTTAGTAGGCCCTTTTATGAGCCTATCTCATAGACTCACAAATGGAATTAAGTAACTCATTTGCCAAAACAAGGCCTAAATTTCTCCAAAATATCTTTTGTTTGAAATAATTTTCGGCTCATCAGCATTACTGATTTCAGATCCACCATGATGGGAAATGATTCTCTCTGAACTTAGAAACCAACTCAAACCAGGAAGGTGGAACCCACAGAGAGGTTTGACTCTCACAGTTGAACGGGTGTGAATCATCTTTAACTTTGTAGGGAGGCCTTTGCTACGGCATCACTCCCGTATCTGCTGCTTGCTTCTGCTCCATCTTCCTTCTGCCAAAGGTGGCTGGGTACAGGGCTAGAAACCAAGTGAGCCAGCATTTACCTCTGTTCTCACTGGTTTATACCACTCCTCTTCTCTGTGGCCTGGTCTCCTTCTAGGAGTTTCCAGACAAAATCATTCTCTTATGAAGTTTATAGTATGACCCCTCTTGAAAAGTATGCGCATACTTTGTTTTTCTCTTTGCTGAAGCTAATTACCACATTAGTATTTTCTGTAAATACCTCTTGGACTTACCCAGTATTCTTGCCTTGAACCCACTTAATAGGTAACACAGGGAGAGCTCTCGGAACCTGAGAGAGGCAATATTCCTCCAGAATGTTGAGCCCAAGCCACACATAGCAAGTCTGTTGCCAACTCTCTACCTCTCAGAAACTCTGTTAGGATGAGAGAAACTCCTTTAAAGTTCACTAAAAAGCAATTTAGATGCAGCAGAAGTAGCAACAACAAAGGTACACCAAAGAAGGAAAATAAGTTGTCAAGAACAGTGAGTAATGGTAGAGTTAAAAAAAAATCAATATCTGTTCACATATTTCTATGCATGGGGTGCATCCATCAAAGTGAGTGGATGACATTTGTCCCAGCCTGGCTGAGCCAGCCAGTGCTGTATGACTCACCTTCTGTGCTATCAGCAAACCACCAAGCCTCTTGCCTGAGAGTTAACAAACTCACTAAAGGAAACTCCATTCTGAATCTGTCATTAATTGAATCTTTAAATGTAATCCAATTGCCAGCCAATTTACAGATTTCCTCCATATTCTCTAGCTTGTTTCTAACTTTCCTCCCAATCACTTTTGCAGCCTAGCTGGATTTGATTGGATTTATCTTAGTTTGCTTTGAGGAGGAATTGAAATACCTCTGTCTCTAAGAAGATCATTGTGTCTCCCCCATGGAGGTCAGGTAGAGCAGAGAGGTGATCTCATAGGGTTTTTCCACCCAGTGATTCTGATTTTTTAAGACAAATATGTGAAAGCCCCAATTATTGCCTCTTAAAATCCCCTTTGTGCTTAAAGAGGAAGCTTGGTGAATAATTCCAGCAAAGTATCAGGGATATCATACACTGATTCACCAAGTTCTGGAAACAGACCTCAGTTTCTCCAATTATTGGTTCAAGATGAGAAAACTGAAGATGAGGAAACTTCCCTTTCCCGACTGACAATGAGGTAACAAAACAGAGATCAGCTTGTCCTCTGATAAACATGACACATGAGTTGACAAGTGTTCCATTTTTTCCACCCCAGCTCATGCTGTGCCCTTCTGGCTACATTGCTTCCGTGGGTTCTCTGTTGAAGTCTTACTCATCTTTGGAGGTCCCACTGTCTCTCAGGAACCTTTCTCAACTTACTAGATCAGAGGGAGCTTTTCTTCCCCTGAACTCCTCTGGCACATATGCCAAAATCTCTTCAAGGACATTTAGTGTAGGGTAGGAATTGTGCTGAATTCTTACTTGTACACTGGTGGGCTGGTGGTGCTTAGCTTATGGCACTTGCATGCTATGCAGCCTAGGCATCAGAATCACCCATGCAGCTTTTAAGACATTACAAATGTCCAGGCCCCACAACAGACCTTCTGAATCAGAATCACTACTTAGGTGATCTTACAGATCTTCCTCAACTTTTATGGTGGTGCTACATCCCGATAAACCCTTTGTAGGTTGAAAATATCACAAGTCGAAAATTGCACTTAAGACACCTAACCTACCTACAGAATATCACAGCTTAGTCTAACCTATCTTAAACGTTCTCAGAACACCTACCTTAGCAAATAGTTGGGCAAAATCATCTAACACAAGTGTATTTTATAATGAAGTGTTGAATATCTCGTGTCATTTATCGAGTACTGACTGAAAGTGAAAAACAGAATGGTTGTCTGGATACAGATTGGTTATAAGTATAGCAGTTGGGTGCCTGGGTGGCTCAGTGGGTTAAGCGTCTGCCTTCGGCTCAGGTCATGATCTCGGGGTCCTGGAATTGAGCCCCATGCTGGGCGCCTTGCTTAGCGGGGAGCCTGCTTCTCCCTCTCCCTCTGCCTGACGCTCCCCCTGCTTGTGCTCGCTCACTCTCTGTCAAATGAATAAATAAATCTTTAGAAAAAAGGTGTAGCAGTTGTTTATTCTCATGATCACATGGCCGACTGGCATCATAAGAGAGTATCCCATGGTATACTGCTAGCCCGGGAAAGATCAATAATCAAAATTTGAAGTATGGTTTCTACTGAATACATATCACTTTCACACCATTGTGAAGTTAAAAAATTGTAAGTCAAACCATCGTAAGTTGGGGACTGTCTGTATATAGGCAGGCACTTTTTAAAACTCTAGACTTCCATCATAAATCTTGTGATGGTGTGTGATATTGCTATGGGCACCCCCTTCCCCCACCTCTAGGTCCCTGACTCCTACTCCCTTCCTTCCTTACAGAACCTGCATGTGTTCAGAGAGCCACCCCTCCTCAGCATAGTCCCCTTGCTTCAGAGGAAGCATCCCATCACCCTTAGCGTGAAGGGAGGAGTCCCGTAGTCTGAAGCTAAATGCCATGATTCAGGAATAGGTGTGTGACCCAATTCTGGCCTTTGAGAGAAGCAAGAGGGGTGCTGGAGACCTCTGGGAAGGGTCTTTCTGTTATAGGAAGCTCTGCTCTTTCCTGCTGTTGCACTAGTGGTTACCGGGGCCACCCTGTGATCTTTCTTGTTCCCCTCCCCTCTCCCCCAGGGGGAGCAAATCTTAGGATGAAACTGAAAAAACCTGGATCCTTGGGGGCGGATCAAGTCAACCTGAGCTGATCTAAATTTAGACCGATACTTGTGCGCATTAATAAATGCCTAATTGTTTAAGACAGTTCTCTTACTAGTGGTTGAAATATCCTCCTAGATTCACTTGTTTTTATTTCTTCAATCGCAAGTATCCCACACTGCCCTCTTTAATAAGTGCTCAGTAAGCAATTGTTGAAGGAATGAATTCACGGTCATTGAGCACTGCTATATGCCGAGAACCAGAGATAAAGTAGTAACTAAACAAAGTTCCTGTCATTTTGGGTTTATTACTCTGGTGGGAATAAAACTGCCTTTGTGGGTCAGGTTAGCAGCCTCTATAGAGAAATAAGATTTTTGTTTCTGTTTGTGCAAGTAGATGGGTTCAACCAACGTTAAGTGGTTAGAATGAGAACACTTGTGCCAAAGGATCACTGTTAAGGAATTCACCTGACCACCAGAGTGACTTTCTGCAGTTAAAGAAAAAGGAAATAACAAGTGGGATCATGAAGAATACTTTGTCCCCACGTTCATGACTCAAAGGAAAAACGACAGTGCTCTTATTACTGTATCTCAGCCACAGAGCATAAGACACGTAATTGCAGAGGACCAAATGGGGTGTAACAATTTGAAAGGGCTAGGAAAATTTGATTTTACTAAATAAATGGAATTTGGAGAAGGAAAAACAGATGACCTACTGAGTGTCATCTGTGAGTATAAGAAAGGTCATCACAAGGTAGGGATCAGCTCACCTCCAGCTCTTCCCTCTGTGTGATGCCCATCACTAAAGATTAAGGAAGGAATGACCTGGTAAGGGAAATGCCCAATGTGAAGGCAGATGTTGGGTAGCAGCAGACCTGGTCAGAAAGCAAATTCAGGGGTGGGGTAGGAAGCACAGTCCAGCCCCAGGAATTGAGGGGCAAAATCAGGAAGACTAACAATGATGCAAGACAAAGGGAAGCATTCTAGACCTAGAGAGATGAGGGCTTTGTGGACCAGGGCTCTGGAACTTTGAGGCCTGACACCAGAGAAATGAGAGTCTAGGACATTGACGCTCCTGTCCTGAGGTCTGGCCTTAATCATAAACTCAGTACCAGTGGACAGAGAAGAGACTCTCAAAGCATGACCCCTTCCAGGGCAGGAGGTGTCACAAAGGCCCTATGAAATAAGGTACATGACACAGTCAGTGTTGTGTAAATATTCAGTGGGTAATTGAGCTCATCAGGAGGCCCTGTAAGATGGCAGCAGTCAGACCATTCTTTATCCCCAAGCATTAAAATCATAGTTATCCTGGAACTGGCATGAATTTCAGCTCCTTGAAACAAAGAGATAATTGTGATGGACATCTTTTTTTTTCCCCCCCTCCTCCCACAACTTGCATCTCTGCCCCCTGGTGATAGCATTGAAGTTTTGGGGGGGAGGCCACTCTCCTCTGCCCCCAAACCATGTGACCCAGGTGAAACCAATTCCCAATCACATGTGCCACATAGGAGTGGTTGAGTAACTTGGCTTGATTAATTAGCATATTCCTTCCCTCTAGACACACTGATTGGTTCAGGGATGGGCATGTGATCCAAGTTGGTCCAATGAAAGTCAATACTGAGATTTTTTGCTTGAAAGGCTGGAAGAGGCAGCTCTCTTCCTGCTGGTTTGCCGAGCTGTACATGTAGAACATGAGCTCGGAGCCGGCAGGAGCCACTGCTTGGGGAGCACCTGCCAGAAAGTGGAACCAATCCAGAGGAGAGCAGGGCTGAGAGAGAAGAAGGGATTGCAAGGCAATAATTCTGACAATATAATTTTGAGTCTATGGTACCCGCTATGCCGAAAGACAGGTCTAGTCTTGATCTTCTGTTTCTCTTGATTAAGACAGTCTAAACTGGGTTTCTGTTGCTTGCAACTTGGTGTCCTGAAATGATAAATAATGGGAGACCATATTATGATAACTTGCTTTCCCATCTTCTCAGATGAGTTGATGAGATCCAGCCAATCAACTTACAAAGTGCCTCCTATTGCCAAATACTGTTCTAAGCACTGGGAATAAAACCATGAATACAACGGAGTCCTTGCCCACAAGAACCTTAACTCCTAGCAGGAGGAGACTGCTATTGAACAAGTTAAAAAAAAGAATACATAAGAAAAGTACAGGCATAGCTAAAAAGGATCAAGAAGAGTACATTGAATCATGAGCAGGAGAGGCTATTTTTAGTGGGGGTAGGCAGGGAAGGTCTCTTGAAGGAGGTAATGACATTTGAGATGAGGTCATAGTCATAAGAGGCAGCTGCTCAAGACTGGGGAAGAATGCTCCCACGAAAGAAGAGGAGATGTAAAGGTCCTCAGACTGGAACAAGACTGGCCTGTTCAGGGGATGGAAAGGAAGTGAGAGTCGCTGCAGTGTCCTAAGTGAGGGACAAGTGGAGAGTGATGAGATTGGACCAGTAAGCTGCGGCAGCCCTTTGACCTTCTGAGAGTTTGGGTTTTATTCTGAATGCAGTGGGCACTCACTGGAGTGTACAGAGGACCTGACTTTCCTTTTAAAAACATTATTCCCATTGTCAGGTAAATGTTGGACTAAAGGAAGACAAGAGGGAAGTAAGACCTATTAGGACGTAATGCAGACATCCAGATGAGAACTGATGGAGGGACCCTGGGCCAGGGTTAGAGCATTGGAGGACAGCTGGTGGATTTGGGATACGTTTTGGAGGTGGAGCCAGTAGGATACACCAATGGCTTAGAAGTGAGGGGGGGGGCGGCGTGGGGGCAGAGGAAGTGAAGCATGAGGAAAGGGGATGATTCAAGCACAATGATCAAGTTTTAGCCCAAGCGGTTAGGTGGATGATGGTGTCACTTACAAAAGTGAGAAATCTGAGTTGGGGGGCAGACTTGCGGTAGGAAAGAATCCATATTTCTGTCTTAGCTGTGTGAGATGTCCTACTAGGGATGTCAAGTCGGCAGTTGGTTAGCCACCCCTGGGATGCAGCAGAGCTATTTAGGCTGGAGATAGTTATTTGCAAGTCATAGTCATGGGTGAACTGGATGAGGAACCAAGCTAGAGAAGAGAGGTGCTCAAACCCAGAAGCCCAGGCCCGCACCAGGGGGAGGCGGAAGCAAGGGAAATGAGGAATGGCTGGTGAGCTAAGAAGAAAACCAGACAAACGTGATGTCACAGAAGCCGAGAGACAAGTGTTTCAAGAACGAGCGAGTTGTCATCTAGGGTTGCCCGGAGGTTGAGAAAGATGAGCTCAGAGCACGAGCCAGTGGCTTTGGCAGAATGGCCCTGATAAGGGACCGTTTCATGGAGAGACAAGGACAAAAGGCACAGGACAGCCAAAGGAAAACACCCAGGTCAGGTGGTCAGTAAGGCTTGCTGGCTGGGTACTGCAGGGCTAGACGTGTGGAAGGGATTGACAAGCCTTTGTTAGGAATATGCTCTCTTTAAGAATAGACTATTTTTGCAGTTCATTTTTAGTTTAAATTTGTATGCAATGAAATACACATATCTTAAGGGATGAGGGTTTTTTTTTTTTTAATTGAGGTAAAAATCACAGACCAAAATCAGCCATTTTGAAGGGAACAGTTCAGCAGCATTCAGTACATGGTGATGTTGTGTAATCCCCACCTTTACTTAGTCCCAGTTTTCATCCTTCCCAAGGGAGACCCCATACTCCTTAATGGTATGGGGTTTCCTTTGGAAATATGCGGTCTTAATTCACCATTTAATTCACATTTCACATTTATTTTTTAGGTCTGGGTAGCTAGCCTCCATGTAACCCAGCTTTTTATTGCAAGAAGCGGGGCCACGCCAAAGCAACCTGTGATGTTAGAAGTCAGGATCATGATACTTTGGGGGCAGGAGTGAATTTGTAGTGAAGGGAAGGAGAACATCATGGGGGCTTCTGAGGTGGTCTGTGTCTTGACTGGGTTGGTAGCGCGTGGATATGTTCCCGTAAAGATAATTATTCACATTTCTTACTCGTGATACCCACACTTGTCTATATGTATGCTTCGATTTAAATTAAAAAAAGAAGGGTGCCTGGGTGGCTCAGTGGGTTGGGGCTCTGCCTTCGGCTCAGGTCATGATCTCAGGGTCCTGGGATAGAGCCTCACATCGGGCTCTCTGCTCAGCAGGGAGCCTGCTTCCTCCTCTCTCTCTGCCTGCCTCTCTGCCTACTTGTGATCTCTCTCTCTCTCTTTGTGTCAAATAAATAAAATAAAAAATCTTTAAAAAAAGAAATAGCTAAGGAATCAGGAGGCCTGAGTGTTGGTTCCAGCGTAGGAAGCGAGGAGCTGCATGACCCTACACAAGCCATTTAACCCCTCTGGACCTCAAACTCCCTCACCTATAAATGGAGAGGATTGAGCCAGACGCCCTTCAAGGTTCCTTCCACCCAACATGGTTCCACACGCAGTTTCCTCCGTCCAAAGTGGGGCATTTGTGCTGCCGAGATCAGCCTGAAGCCCTTACTGACCTTGGCAGAGGGAGAGTCAGGCCTCATTCATGTTCTTCCTTTCAGAAACTAACGGTTGCAGCTGATGTCTCTGTGGTACCACTTGTCAGCGGCAAGGCAGCTGTGAAGTTAATGATAGTGCAAATAAAAAGCTGCTAGTAATTAGGCGGCTGGATGTTCAAGCATTATTGTTATTTTAAAAAATCAATTAGCTGAATAAGAAAATGCCATTGAGACAAACATTTATTTTTCTCCCTAGCACAGTTCCAGCTGGGAAGGAGGATAATATGGTCAATTCCAGAAGGGGGAAATATGGAGCTGATATATTGGAAATTAATATAGATTTTTAAAACTGCACAGGGGAAGATGGAAGCTTTTAAGTTTTTTTTTAAAGCTTTTGTAAGGGAGGAAGAAGCTTCACATAATCACCTGTGATTTGTACCCACTATTGCTTTATTAGCAAGCCTCCAGCTCTGGCAATGACCACATCCCCATTTCTTCTTTTTAGAAGGCCTTTTGTAACAAAAAATGCTTTTAGGACATCTGGGGTTATTGATCAGTATTCCAAGCTCTGGAATAGGACCTGGGTAATCTATGAAGCAAGTAAATGAAAAAAACAGAAATATTTTCCTATACATCTCTTGTTCATTGTTTGAATAACTGCCTTTAGCCAAGCAGATCTTATAATATGGTTGTGTTTGGTTAGAGTGCTCTTCTGAGGACTGCTGGGCTCTGTGTCCCGCATTAACCAGGTAACTCTGGGGCCAGGTGTGAAAATTTCCTGGGCTTTAGTTTCCTTATCTGTGAGAGGAGATTCTGTTAGTGTCCACCTCAGGGGGTGCGTGTGTATGTCTGTGTGTGTACACGGGTGTGCACACACATGCACACAAAAATTAGTTTGTGTAACCCACGGAGAATGCTTTGCTCAATGCCTGACATGTAGCAGGCACTCGGGAAATATTAGCTCTTTTCATGCTGGGGAAAAAGAGGGAGTTCTTAGGCCTGTGGGGAAGGGGCAGGGAAGAGGCAGGGAAGGGGCAGGCAGCAGGAAGTGGATCCAACTGTTTGCCTTTTCTGTGGCCTTGTGGACTCCCGCATGCGAAGGCTCTTGACCACTGTGGCTCTCATAAGACCCCCGCCAGGGCTTTCAGACTACTCTGTGCTTGTCAGCTTTGTGTCCCTGCTCGTTGCACTTTTAGAACCACAAATAGCCCTGAAGAGAGGGAGTCAGAAGATCTGTGATGAATGATGACCACGCCCCCTGCCGCCACAGCTGGTGACACAGGCCTTTAGCATAATGGAAGGCATTTGGGGATCTATTTTTCTCTCACTGCGTAGAGGATTACTCACCTCACTCCTCTGTGTCACAAGGAAGGAGGGGTGGGGGGGACACAATAAACTGCCAAGGATGAGTCAAGTTTTAATAGAACATCTTTGCTCTGAAGGCAGGGACTCCTGCTTCGTACGCTTTCCTGAGATTCAAACTGCAGAGCAAGCCTCGAACTCATGCTCTTTTACTTCTTTCTTCTCAGGGAAGGGTGGCAACTGCAACTGTATTGTTTTTGGAACTGTGTGTTGACTGTGTTCCTTCTAGGTTGGAGAATGAGGGAAGGTGATACTCCCAGAGCTGGCTCCCTTAGGGCCTCGGTGAGTCTTGATTACGAACCCAGGCTGGTTTGTGCAGCTTCTGCTCTTACCGTCTCCTAAAACATCCACCCGCATCTGAGCCTTTCTGCCCTTACCGCCCAGGAGCGGCCAGGTTAGCTGGCTCTGGAATAGAAACGAGTGTGGAGAACATCTCCTTCCCTGACCAGTACACCGCCATGGCCTTAGTAGGTGTGTCATCTACCCTCTGCTGGTCTAGTCCAGTCAGGAAGCCGGTTCATTCCCACATGGCTGTACTCACCATATCACCTGTGGCTCCAACCTCCCTGTGAAGCTCCTTCCTCAGGGTGGCACGGAATCTTTCCCCAGGAGGTGTCCAGGGAGAGAAAGGCTAATAAGAGAGAAGCGATATGATCAGTTTTGTGATCATTTAGTGTTGAAGCTAAAGGATATTTCTTATAACATAGTGCATTTGTATGTATTTTCTTATTTCCATGGTATGAAGCAGTGGAACAATCAGAAAGAAAGTAAAGGGGAGGGTCAAGTTCAGGTTACAGGCCAGGAGAGGAGAATGTAGGACATTGTTGAGTTGACCAGCCCATTGGTAGGAGGCATATTTTGAACATCTCCAAAGACCACAGGAAACAACATTGCAGAAAACATTGATTTTAACTGAACTAGTGTGCTTGAGGCCAGCAGTTCCCAGACTTAGCTGAGCATGAGAGTTACGGGGAACTTTCCAATGATACATGTTCTGGGATGTGTGCCGGGGAATTCTGAGTCCCTGGTTTTGGATGGGAATCTTCATTTTAGAAGTTTTCCTGGGTGGCCCGGGTGGTTCTGATGACCAGTCAGGTTGTTTAATTACTAAGTTGTGCCACATTTCGAGGGGAGATGGTCACGTATTATCTACCACCAACAAGGGCAGCTCAGGCTTATTTCTAAACCTTTTATTACGAAATGTAACACACAAACAGAAAAACACACAAAACAGAAAAGTGGCTCAAAGCAAACGCCCAAGTGTCAAATAGAATATTGCCAACGGCTATGTTTTTTGGCAATTAAATAAAAATCTTTAAAATTTCCATATTTATAAACCACTGAAGCTATTCCATTTCTCCAGCACCTGAATTGCAAGCCTTGGGATTCGGGTATAATCTCTGACAACTCACAAGTTTTTCTCCGGCTTAGGGGCTGACTTTCACACTGCATAATCTTGCACTTGACTCCGGTGGTGAACCGGGAGTCAGAATCTCAGTTCAAACCCCAGCTAGTTCCTCTACTTGTCTGTGATCTTGGACAAGTTCCTTTACATCTGAAATAAGAAAAAGAACAACATCTACCCCATAGGATTTTGTGAACATTAAATTTATTGAGCCAACTCAATATTGCCTGGTGATCTACAGTCTTCCTATCAGACCCTGTTTTCACTTTGCTTGTCTCCAAAACGTCTCTTCCCAGAAATTATCCCTGTGCCAGAGGCTTGTTGCATTTCCATCTGCATAGAGACATGCTCTCTTATCTCTTGTCTTAAAAGGAAATAAGTGAATTAAAAACAAACAAAAAAACCCCGCTTCCTTAACCCCACATCTCTGTCCTGCTATTCCCTTATTTTTCTGCCTCCGTTCCTGGCAACATTTCTGTAATTACAGTCTCTGCTTATCACTCTGTGTGGTCTCCTCTGTGCTCTGCAGTTCGGCCTCTGTTGTCCCAAAGCCACTGAGACCACACCTGTCAAGATGACCAAGAATGGGGACGCCTGGGTGGCTCAGTTGGTTAAGCGGCTGCCTTCGGCTCAGGTCATGATCCCAGCGTCCTGGGATCGAGTCCCACATCAGGCTCCTTGCTCGGCAGGGAGCCTGCTTCTCCCTCTGCCTCTGCCTGCCACTCTGTCTGCCTGTTTTCCCTCTCTCCCTCTCTCTCTGACAAATTAAAAAAAAAAAAAAAATTAAAAAAAAAAAAAAAAAAGATGACCAAGAATGTCTGCTTTGCCCCAGTCTAGCAATTCTTGTTCTATTCTGAACTTAGTTGGTCTTTCAGCAGCATTTGACAGAGTGGGCCATGCTGAGAGCTGGAGAGAGAGGCTTCTGAGCAGAGGGAACTGAAAGCCCAAAGGCTCTGAGATGGGGACAAGCTTAGTGGGTTCAAGAAGCAGGAAAAAAGGCTGGTGTGGCTGAAGCACAAGAAGGGAGGAGTATGAGCCGAGAAGGCAAAGGTCTGGAGGGGCCAGATCATGGGGCACCTCGTCAACTAGAGCGAAGCTTGTGCATGGCGCCTGGCACAGTGCAGGTGCTTGGGGTTAGCTGTTATCACCATTATTATTATTAAGATCTTAATAACGCCAAGGGTGACAAAGAGGGAAAGGGAGCTGGCTAGGGAAATGAGTTAAAATTCCCAGGTCTTGAAGAGCCTTCAGCCTGTTGAGGGTCTAGATTATACATGGGTAACTGAAGGGAAGCCCACAAGCTGATTTCTTCATGGTCAGTTGTCGTCATCACCCCTCCCTCTACCATACACACTTTCTTGGTGAATTGTGTCCCATCCTGTGATTCTCTCTGGATAATTAAGGTTTAGTTTTTCACTTGAAAGGAAGCAAAAATGGGCCGTAAGTCCCTCTGAAGAAAGAGATGACTAAGAAGCTACCAACTATGAGATTACCACGTGGGCTGAGGACCGACACTGGCGCCGTGTCCTCTCTCCTTTTCTAGACTGTTCAAAGTAATCACCTCCAGATAAATAGTAGCTGGTCTGTTGTTTCATTCGTGCCAGGCTGCAAACTGCACAAAGGAAATCAGACTCTGGAAGCCCCCCTTTGGTTTCCTGATGCAACGTGTGTGACCTAAAGCAGGTGCGTTTTTATCCTCTTGGTGTCCTTGCCACACACGTTCCTACTGTGGGCACCTGCAAGCGCACACACACACAACACACATTCAACATACAAACACACTTACGCACACACTCAGTGCACCCCCAGATACTCAGTGCACACACAACACACACACATCTTTGTCATAGCTAAACTTAAAGAAAACTTTGCTTTCATTTCCAAACTCTGACGCTCGCAGAGTTCTTCCTCAAAATGATAAGCCCATAGAGCATCCTGGGTAATGGCATGTAAATGAGTAAGATCACTGTGTTCCCTGTTTTTGATTCTGGTAGACCATTCATATGGCAAGAAATATGCTAGGGTAGAATGTATTCCATTCTTAATCTGATTGTTTTCTGACTTTTGTGCTTGAGGACATTCTGTCATTATACTGGTTTTCTGGTGTTCCTCTTTTTCATGTCTAGAAGCTCAATATTCTTTTCTGTCATGCACCATTTCCAGCACTCAAGGCCAGTGTGATGTCTTTATCCTCCCCATTTTAGATTTGAAAGCATCTGTCGAGTGTCTGAATGTGTCTGGCTCAATACAGGTGCTTCGCTTGAAGAAAACCTAATACAGTATGAAAAGTCACAGCCATAGAAGGACTCAGCAAGATTTCCTTCCTTAGTATTTTTCTTGTTTTTTTTTAATTTTATCTGTTAATAATCTTATTTTATTTTAGAACCTATCAGTCACCCTCTGATGGAAATGGGGAAAAAAATTATCTGTCACCCAGAGATCATTTGAGAAACAATGAAATGTACATTAGAACCAAGAATTTTTTTTTTAAGATTTTTTTTTTTTTTATTTGAGAGCGAAGCAGTGAGAGAGCATGAGCGAGGAGAAGGTCAGAGGGAGAAGCAGACTCCCCGTGGAGCTGGGAGCCCGATGCGGGACTCGATCCCGGGTCTCCGGGATCATGACCTGAGCCGAAGGCAGTCGTCCAACCAACTGAGCCACCCAGGCGTCCCAAGAAATTTTTTTAAAAGATTTTGTTTATTTATTTGATAGAGAGAGGGGTGCGGAGCACAAGTAGGCAAAGTGGCAGGCAGAGGGAGAGAAAGAAGCAGGCTCTCCGCTGAGCAGAGAGCCCAATGCGGGGCTCGATCTCAGGACCCTGGGATCATGACCTCAGCCGAAAGCAGACACTTAACTAACTGAGCCACCCACGTGGCCCAAAATCAAGAAATTCTATTCATGAAAAGACACAGAGGATGAAAAAACAAGCCACGTAACGGGGGAAAATGTTTGCAGCACTTTAATGGTTAAGGGAGCTTTAAGAATCAATTCAAGTAAAAATGGGCGAAAAATCACTTTCCAGAGAAATCTCACTGCCTGGTGAACATGTGAGCTATGCCCACCCTCACGATCACCTCCCTATCAACGAAAGCCACAGATTATTAATAGGGGGTCAAATTTTAGACAAAACCTAAGAAGTCCATGCTGAGCAGCAGGCGCTCTCCGGTGGGAGGGTAAGCGATTCAAAGCCTTTAGAACACTCTTTGGCAGCATCCACTGACGCTGAACACAAAAAGCCAGACCCACGAACAGCAATTCCACCCCAAGTCCTCCTCCTAGGAACTGATAACATGTGCACAAGCCCGGCCATGAAAGCAGCATGATTTGTGATGGTTGCAAAGTGAAAATGAGACGAATGACCACCAGTAGCCGACGGGATCAAGAGATGTGTGCTGTTCGCACTATAGAATCGTTAGCAGCAGCGAAGACCATCAGGCCACAGCTTCCAACAGTGACGTCAGTGAAGCTCACAGACTGCACCCTCCATCCCTTCCAGACGCCAGACACTCCAGGGTCAGACGCTCCCTGTAAATTCAGTAACTTCTTAGTGCTGGAGTTAGTCCCGTCTGTAGAGCCTGTGCCTGCTTGGTGCCGAGACGTCTTGGGGGTGAGAGAGGGTCCCTGAAAGGGTCTGGGGGACGTCCTCCTGGGCTCCCCTGGGCATTGCTGTGGTTGTTCCTGTCCCTGCTGTTGAGAACCTTTGGCCTGATGGTTCTTGAATCACAAGAGCTTGTTCAGCTGAGTCGTACGTCCCTCCTGCTCCTCCGAGGCTGGATACCCATCCTTCCCCAGGTGTTTCCCCAGCTCCTGCGGCTGCACCCTGCTCCCGGTGCCAGCTCCTCGGGGGCCTGGGGATGGTGCAGGGCCCGTGAGATTCTTAGGTTCTTACGTCCTTCATTCCTCTATTCCCATCCCTTGAGCTTAGTACATTTGTAAATTTTTTTCTCATGTACGATTTCAAGCCATAAACCCGTTGTCCAAAATAAGGTTAATCCTAGAAGCATTAGAGAACGAGGCCATCCTGGCGCTGGTCTCTGCAAGCATAGCCCAGATCGTGGCTGGGAAGAAGACACGGTGAAAATGTTAAGACACTAAGTGAATGCAGAGTACCAGGAACCTGCCTTTTCCTCCAGAAAATCACCAGCCACCTTTCTCCCTTCCCAGCTTCAGGTTCCTATAGCTGCCCTCCTTAACTATGTCTTTCAGCACCCCCAAAATTGATCCCCAATCTGCCTCCCCATCAGCATTTTTTAAAAACCTCAAACATAGGGTACTACACACAAGGTTTGCCTTCTCACCCGTATTTCTTGGCAGTTGGACATTTAGGTCTCCCCCGTTAAAGGTTTCACGCTACTCCACTCCAACGAGGAACTAACGGCTGGACACTTGGGACTTGTTTCCTGGTGTTCGTCTATGGTGAGGCTGTAGTGAAAAAGAACCTCCCTGTTTAATCGTCCTTTCCCAGACTGAGTTTCCTTGGGTGGCTATTAAAATGTTTAACTTTTTCTTTCGAGAAAAGAGGATGTGAGCCGAGAGGAGTCTTCTGCGGGCTGGCCAAGACATTGGGGCTCTTCTGTGTAGTGGCAGGGTCATCTTGGGCGTGCGCCTATCACAGGGAGGTGACGTGGGAAAATTCCCATAAGAATGGTCTGGATGGGAAGGCGGCAGCACATTGGTCAAGATGCTTTATGAAGTTGAAAAAGTTATACCACAACAATAAGGTGTGACTGAAATAGTGGGGCAGATTTGACTGCAGGCAAATACTGTAGCCAGTCACATATCCTCTTGTTTGGCTAGATGGTACCCAGAAGACTGAGAACACCTAATCCAGACGGACTCGGGAAAAAACTAGGAATGTATTGTGTCATGCAGAAGTCCACAGGGTAGGCTGGCTTCGTGCTCTGTGAGATTCAAATGCTCAGGCGATGTCATAAGGACTGGATTTCTTTTCTTGGCTCTGTCTTCTGATGTGTTGGCTCTCATAAGTCTTGCTGTGGGGACAAGATGGCTACAGCAGCTCAAGCCTCATGCCCCCTCAGGCTTTGGTACAGCAGGAGAGGGAAAGAATCTTCACCCCTAGTAGCTGAAACCTTCCCCAGATGGAGTCTTCTTGACCCTAATTGGCCAGTCGTTAGTCAGGTGGCCATCCCTGAACATCCCTGAATCTGTCTCAGCCCAGATGTAATACCTTTTTGGGACTGAAGGCGAAGTCACCTCTACTAGAATCCTGTGGACTGAGGGGAAAAGAGTAGATACCTGAATACAAACCCAGTGCTATTCGGGCATTAAGTGAAATGGACACTGGGCCATCAAGAAGCCACAAATTCTTACTGCAGTTAGGGACTTGCTGTTCATGAGCCTGTCATTTCAAAATTCTGGCACAGCTGAGTTTCCTTCAGGGAATATCTCCACCTTTTGTTTTAGGGGGCACCGAACCAACAATTAGATGCATGCGCATGGCAAGAGAAATGTTTGCATATTGAAATGGCCTTTCAAAGCGTTTCTCTTTCTGTGAGATAACTCTTCCTCCTGTCAGGAAAAGAGGTTTGCCTCACAAAGGTCTAGCAAAAGGAACGTAGTTCTTAATCGGAGTTGCAGGGAAAGCAAACACACAAAGGCTGGGCATCCTTCCTCTGCACAACTGAGAAGAGATGAAGTGCAGAAAACCCTCTAAGACATGGGAGGTCATTTAAATCAGAGCAAAGAGGGGGAAAAACCAATAATTGTTTTTTGATCCAACGTGATTACATTTAAGATAAGCTCAGCCATGCTTCTACTGTCACAAAGGGAAAGTGGAGGAGTTTGCCAAATAAGCTCCCCTACCTTCAAGTTTTGAAAGAGCCAATTATGAGTTGCAAATGACCTAAAATTGGGCTTGGAAATTAACACTGAAATAATCGATAAGTGTGTCAGTTCTCTAATCTTATTTTCTCAGGTTACGCCTCGGCTTCAGCCCTTTCTGCATCATCTGTTTCTTTTCCCTACTCTACCTCACCCTCAAATCTTCGTGTCCTCTTAGCTTGCCAGTCTCACTGAGCACAGGGGAGCACGGCCGTGCATGCAGCCCATGGACAGGCACTCCTGGGCGACACATGGCTGCTTAGAGCCCTTTGCCCAGCTCACCATCCATGTGAGTCAGTGGTTACTCTCCTGACCTCGGCTTGGCTTTTGGAGAGAGCGGGGTAGCCCTGGGATGGGTAAGCCCCAGGAGGCAAGCTTGAGGGGGCCACCAGGAACATGGGTGCAGAGCAGACATCTGACAGGCAGGGGTAGGGGAGACAGGACCAGAGAGCTTTCTTGGCTCTTTATCTGGCTCTTGGCCAAGCAGTTCCCAGCTCCCCCCCTCCACATTCCTTGTTTCCAGACAAGTTCCAAACCCAAAACTGTGGTAGGCCTCAGATTTTGCTTTTGCCAGGAACAGGTTTTAACATATTTTAAATCTAAATGCCTTTGGGTACAGTATGTGTGTATAAATGGGGATATATTCCTTTTGTTTTCCACAGTCCCTGCTACTCCCTATTGCCTTTCACAGGCCTGCTTCGTTATACCTTATCTGACTGACCTTCAGCTAGTGGGCAACATATTTCATTTTTTTCACCTTAATTCTGTCTCCTTTCTCTCTCTGAGGTAAACAGTCATTGAGGAATAACTCAATCTTGGGTGTATATCCCCCTCCATGCCTCCATGCTTCACTGAGCCACACTGAGTCCCACTCTCCAAGTCTGCCTTTCATGTCCCCAAAGAAGCCACCCCCACTCTGAGTCTGTGTCCATTTTGACGCCTCTTCCTGCCCTGGCCTCCAGCCTCCTCCTAATTCATTCACACTCCGCCTCCAGAGCTCCATCCGAAAGTCACTACCTCAGTAAAGCCTATCTGACTGCCCCCAACTAGGTTGGATCCCATCGCATACTCAACACGCTGTACTTCTGCTTCACAGCATTTACCTGGACAGTCTTGCAAGAATGACCTGTTCGCTTTCCTCCTTCCCCCGAACAACCCCAACCTCCTGCACCTCCCAAATGCGAGCTCAAGGAGGGTGGTTACCCAGTTCGTCTGGTTCATAGTTTATCTCCAGCTCCAAAGGAGCACAATCTGAGTGCTCCTTACATGGTGACCGGTGAGTGAGGGAGTGGATGAAGAGATGGTTAAGGTAGCAGCAGACTGAGACCACAGGGAGGAGGATTTCAGGGGAAAGACCGCGTGAACACAGGGTCCAAGGGAACACAGCACGGGGCATATGGCGGTACCATGCGGAATCTAGTTCATTCATACATTCCAGCCTCCTTGAAGGAGCTGGACTTCCCCAAGTCCCCTCAGAGCAGATTCTTCCCCCACTGCTGTGTCCCAACAGCCCACCATGTGCAGGAGGGGTTCCCAGCTTCGATGGGCCCTTTTAGCTTGAGCCCAGTAAGTCCCCTCTCGCACTCCCTCTGGCAAGCTGTCCCCACCTTCCCCACTCTGTTTAGATTCCGCACTCCATTCCCTTGTGAAATAAAAGCCACTTAGAACATCTTCCTCAGTGTCTCTCTTTTCTGTCTCTCAACTCTGGCCTTCGGCAGCGCTTACATTTAGTGGTGTAGGGCGAGCAGTCTTCCCAGGAAAAGTTTTTCTACATGTCTGTGGTTTTACCTGAATTGTTTTTGTTTGAGGTCTAAATGGCTCTATTGATTTTCTGACCCATTCAGGAACTTTGCTATTTTTAAATAAAAGAGGGATGTGCCAAGTAATAGCAAATCGAAACCATCTCCATTGGTGCAAATCACCTTCAGGAAGGACGGACCACCCTTTGGGGGCCTGATGCAGTAGGGGCAGGGGCTCCATTCTGGATGCAGAGATCTAGGTGCTGAGCCTGCTCTGATTCCAGCCCCTCATTGGTGGCCCTGCACCAGCCCTGTCTGCACCATGAGGGGGCTTTCTGAGGGTGGATCTCAAGCCCCTGGAACTCAGATGGTTCACCTGGGTCCCTGAGCTCAGGGTCAGTGGATGTCACTCTTTCCCCCTGCACTTGAAGCCCAGGAAAGCCCCAGGGCATGGGTCACCAGGGCTTGCCTGTGTCCTTGGACAAAAGTTGTGGCTGTCTGGGTAGGGGGTGCATTGTGGGGTCCAATTTACAGGATTGTAAGGAGACTAGAGAAATGGTCCTTTCTTTGTTCTGTGAAGACCCTAAGTGAGCCGACCTCTTACTTCCACCCACTGGGACTGTGACACAGGAGTGGGCCTCATGGTTGGTGTTAAAGGATTGCATGTTTGTGTCCCCCACCACCCAAACTCATATGTTGAAACCCTAACCCCCAATGTGATGGTGAACTTTTGTGAAATGATTAGGTCATGAGAGTGGAGCCCTCATGAATAGGACTAGTGACCTTAAAAGAGACCTCAGAGAGCTCTTTCCACCATGTGAGGATATGATGAGAAGTTGGCTCTCTGCAGCCTGGAAGAGGGTTTTTTTGTTTTGTTTTGTTTTGTTTTTTTTTATTTATTTATTTGAGAGAGAGAGACAGAGTGAGAGAGCATGAGAGGGGAGGTCAGAGGGAGAAGCAGGCTCCCCATGGAGCTGGGAGCCCGATGTGGGACTCGATCCCAGGACTCCGGGATCATGACCTGAGCCGAAGGCAGTTGCTTAACCAACTGAGCTACCCAGGCGCCCCTGGAAGAGGGTTTTCACCAAAAGCCAACCATACTGGCATCTGCTTCAGAGTTTTTGGCCTCGAGAACTGTGAGAAATGATTATGTATGGTTTAAGCCACCCAGTCTATGATAATGTGTTATAGAAGCCTGAACTAAGACTGTTGGGTTGGAAGAGGTGTCTGCATATACGGGGGTGTCCCCATAGTCCCTCATGTTCTTTTCCCTTCCCCAGTCCTTGCCACCACTAACTAGAATATGCTAGTATGGTCAGGCAGGAAATGTGAGGAGATCTCCTCCTCCACACCCCTAACCTGACCAGGGAGGCATATTAATCCCCAGAGGGACATAGAACTGGTCAGTCATCAAGTATTTTCCCTCCCTGGAGGACACATCATAGTGGAACGGAAGAAAGTCCTAGAAGGGTCACTGGTTCAAGGACTGTGTGGCCTATACAGCTAGTAACAAAACACCAGATTATTGTCTCCCAGGGCCACAGAAAATAGGATCCATTCATCCCAGAGCCCCAGGAAACAATGGCAGCAACTCAAGGAAACTTAGAGCTTGCTCAGAGTTTGGTGTTGGGCATTTGGAGGAGATGGTGGGCGGATGCCCAGGATTTTGCCAAGTGACTTGGCTGCCACCAAGTTGTGCTGTCATATCTTGCTTCTGAAACAGGATGAGATTTATAGCTCCAAGCATGGCTGGCCTTCTGGCTGCAGGCTTCACTCATCCAGACCCTTCTCCTCTTCCTAAATTCTTTCATTAGCCTTTTTCTGCTCAGAAAATTTTATGAGTCTCTAGTTTTCTAAAGAAAAAAAAAAATTGACCTCCCTTGCCAATTGCCAAGCCAATGCTCAAGGCTGTTCCACTGTTCCACAAGGGAGCCTCCTAAGCCCTTTTTCACTTCTGCCTCCATAAGACATCTGAAGGCAATGAGGCACAAGCCTCCATTCTCATTCTCCTCTAGTCCTTGCTCCTTTTCCAAGGTCCATTTCTGGGTCATCTTTCTTCTTGAAGCATCCCCTATCCATGTGGTCCCTATGGGTTGTTTATTTCTCTGAATTCCACTATAGAAAGTAAGTGTTACAACCCAGTTCTGACCTTCTGGATTATAAGCTGTATGGGGGCAAGGACTGGTCCTGTGTTGTTCACCACTGTATAACACTCATCATCCAGGGCAGTAACTGGCACATAATAGATGCTCAATAGATACTTGCTGATTTAATTAATTCCATTTTTTATTATCTGTTTTGTTTTGTTTCATGTGTGGAATTTGGTTGGCCCGAGTAGACTGCAAGCTCATCAAAGCTTAAACCTGGTTCCATAACAGGTACTTGTGAAATTCTTGTCCACTGATTTAGCTGGCTCTCATTGCCCAGAGAGAGTAGTTACTTGGGTAAGGCCGAGTGTCTTTGCAGATGCTTTTTCTGGAATTTAATTTGACAATACAAACCAAGAGCCTTAAAACTGTCTGTATCCCTTGATTTGGGAATAGTTCATCTCTAAACCCATCCTAAGTAAATTAACCGACACGTCATCAATATTAATAAAATAAGAGTGGCTGCAATTTACTAGACTGCCAGGCCCTCGTATGCGCCAGACCCTCAGCTGCCAGCCACTTCACATACATTCTCTCCTGTGATCCTCTGAATCACCCCATGAGATAAGTACTTTGAGCCTCAGTTCACAAATGAGACACTGAGGCCAGAGAAGTTTATGGAACTTGACTTATCATCACATCCTTGGTAAATGAGAGAGCCAGAACCTGACCTGGGAATGTGTGACTCCAAAGCCCATGCACTGTATCCTTATTATACCAGTAGAAAATCATGAGCAGGGGTGCCTGGGTGGCTCAGTGGGTTAAAGCCTCTGCCTTTGGCTCAGGTCATGATCCCAGGGTCCTGGGATCAAGCCCTGAATCCGGCTCTCTGCTCAGTGGGGAGCCTGCCCCCCGCACCTGCTTTTCTGCCTACTTGTGATCTCTGTCTGTCAAATAAATAAATAAAATCTTAAAAAAAAAAAAAAGAAAATCATGAGCAGTATAAATTTCTAGCAAGAGGAAATGAATGAATTATGGTATATCCACAATATAGGATATTATTAGCCATCAACAATAATGTTTTTGGAAGACCATTCAATGACATGGGAAACACTTTGCATAAAAAGTTAGGTGAAAATAATAAGATTCTGCCATGGGTTGAATGGTGACCCTAAAAGATATATTATATCTAAATCCTTGGAGTTTATGAGAGTCAGCTTATTTAGAAAAAAGATCTTGCACATGTAATTAAGTTAAGGAGATAAGATCAGATCTTGAGATAAGAGCACCCTGGATTACCAGGCAGATCCCAAATCAAATAACAAACATCCTTATAAGGGTTGGGAACGAGAAAAGACACAAGTGTAGAAGGCAACATAAAGATGGAAGCAGGGGCGCCTGGGTGGCTCAGTGGGTTAAAGCCTCTGCCTTCGGCTCAGGTCATGATCCCAGAGTCCTGGGATCCAGCCTTGCATCGGGCTCCCTGCTAAGCAGGGAGCCTGCTTCCTCCTCTCTCTCTCTCTTTCTCTCTCTGCCTGCCTATCTGCCTACTTGTGATCTCTGTCTGTCAAATAAATAAATAAAATATTTTTAAAAATAAATAAATAGGGGTGCCTGGGTGGCTCAGTGGGTTAAAGCCTCTGCTTTCAGCTCAGGTCATGATCCCAGGGTACTGGGATCGAGCCCCACATCGGGCTCTCTGCTCCGCGGGGAGCCTGCTTCCTCCTCTCTCTCCCTGCCTGCCTCTCTTGCCTACTTGTGGCCTCTGTCTGTCAAATAAATAAATAAAATCTTTTAAAATAAATAAATAAATAAATAAATAAAGATGGAAGCAAAGATTGGAGTGACGTGTCTACAAGTCAAGGAATGTTAGCAACTGTGAGAAAGAAGAAGCAAGAAACAAATTCTTCCCTACAACCTCTCTAGGGGATACAGCCCTGCTGACACCTTAATTTCAGACTTCTGGCCTCCTGAACTGTGAGAAAATAAATTTCTCTTGCTTTAAGCCACCACGCTTGTGGTAATTTGTTGCATCAGCCCCTAGAAACTAATACAGATTTCTAGCCATATATGCCTTTAGAAACCTTACTCCCTGTCATGTCAGTCCAGACCTGCTGCTCTCGGATCCCAACCTACATCTCAAGCTGACAAGCATTCCGCAGCTTCTATCCCCAGGATATGCTGTCCTTTCTCTCTCCTGGCCCTGTGTCCCCTGCTGAGTTCTCCAACTGCCCAAGAAGATCAATACAGATACAGACATATACCAGTATGTCTGTTATAAAAATTGGTACTTAACACCACTGCTGAGATTCGGTGCAGTCAAAGCAGACCAAGTGCCAAGCACTGTCCTAAGCACAGGGACAGCATGAAGACCCACTTCCATTATGTAGTGCTTTAGAGTTTGCACATCACATCCATGCGCCTTCTCTATTTGAGCTTCACACCTAGAAAGTAGAAAAGTAAGTAAAGTAAGTAAAGCAAAACATTTACACCTGTTTTGTAGGTGAATAAGCTGGGGCTTCACAGATATTAAGTGCCTTGCTCAAAGTCATGCAGTGGGGCAGAACTTAAACCCAGGTTTCCTGCCTATTCTTTCCATGATATTAAGTTCCTTCCAGACCCAGTGTTTGGGAAATTCAGGGAGAAGAAGGTGAATCTTAGAAGAGGTAGAATTCAAGCAGAGTCTTGTAAAATGATAGAATCCCAATAGACTGGGGGTTGGCAAATTGTGGTCTGTGGGCAAATTGTGATCTGCGGGCCACAGCCTCCTATTTTTATAAATAAAGTTTTATTAGAACACAGCCTTGCTCACTCATTTACCTATTGTGTATGGCTGTTTACATAAATTGTATCACCTGCAAAGTCAAATACAATTTGAGTCTTTACAGAAAAAGCTTGCTGACCCCTGCACATAGGGTTCCATGTGTATGGGAGGAGCTTGTGGGGGTGGAGATTGCCTACAAGATAAGGAAATCCATAGCTTCTGGTTAAAAGTAATATTCAATTCCTTGGAATAACTATATTTGTGGTCTTAATAATAATAGCAAACACTTAAACGTTGTACCTATTATGTGCCAGTATTTTAACTGTTTTACACATCGCAACAATTATTATGATTGTCGCCATCATCATCATCATCATCATCCCCCTTTTACAGATGAGGAAGTAGGGCCAGAGAGATTGATTAGCATGCCCAAGTATGCACAGCTAGGGAGAGGCACAGGCACTGTTCAGAGCCGGGTAGACTGTGTGTGGAATCACCTCCATATTGCTTCTCACACCCTTAGGAATCCTGGGAATTCCCTCATTCATTCGACAAGAATGTCCGGAGCCCTGCTGTGATGTAGGCCCGGCGCTGGATGCTGTCTGTTTCTTTCATGCTACCATTTTCCTGACAGACCCCCCCACACACACCCTGCCGCTCACCTGGGAGCAGAAGCACTGTTGGCAGCCTGGTGACTCTCTTTTGATGCACTGGCCTTGGGAGGTCGGGGAAGCTATGACAGAGCAAATATAAAGGCTTTTCCAGAACAGAGACAAAGTGCTAAAGCCATGATGCTATGATCAAAGACAGAGTCACCAGCTGAGTAAGGAAGGGAGGGAGGCTGTGGGGCCCTGTCGTGATGCCCAGAGACTAGTCACCTCGGCCACGAGGATATTTTCCATCCACCGAGGCCGTAGGACTCTCCTGCAAGCCATAGTGTGATAAGCTGGAGAATGAAGGCAAGTCAGCTAGCTCCAGGACGGGACCCTGGCCCAGGCGCACCAATCAGCTTCGCTCAGAGGCCTTAGCGTCCCATTGTGGCTTGTTTGGGCTCTACCCCAAACAAAATGGAATGAGAGAAAACACCCTTGAATATGCCTCTCAAGATAGCTCCATCATCTGGAGGTGAGCCCAGAAGGCAGGAGAGAACCGTTTCTGAGTTTCCTCTCCATTCCTGGAGGGTGCAGCCCTCAGGAGAGGGTTCCACCCCAGCCGTCTGCCCATGACCTCAGCGGACAGTCCATAGCACAACGGCTAGTGAGCTGGCTGGTGGGGGGCCGGGGGACCCTCAGAGTTCAAAGCGGTGGGCTCTTGAGAAAAAAGCAGAGCACCTGGATCCACTTCAAAGGCACACAGAGCCCGGCTTGTGTCTCCTTCCCTGTGAGCCTCCGCTTGGCTGGCCTCTGCTCTGAGGGGCTGGGCACCATTCGTGGTACTGGCCGCCTGCTCCTGTTCCCTTTGTGCCTCAAGCTAAAGCTCCCAGCTGCACGCAGTCCTGGCCAGGATCTCGGGAATGAGCTGGCCCGCAAGCATTCGTCCCAAGTGCCCAGGTCCAAACCAGCAGATGCCACCATTCACTGAAATCAGCACGTGACTCTGGAGAGCCTCCATAGGCCATGCCCAGGGCCCAGAGGCACCAAGGGCCCTGCCCCTGCGCACTCTAGGCTTAATGACTAGTTGGGGGACACAGCCCTGAAACAGATAAATAGAGAACTGTGAGTGACAGTGACTCTGTGGGCTCTGAAAGAGACGATCCAGGTGCTGAGAGGGGCCTGTGCCAGGAGACCTAAGTCAGCGGGGGGCTCGGAGGAAGTGTCCGGCGTGGTGGTGGGCAGGCTGCTGTGGCCGCGGGGAGGGCAGCTGCACGGGCAGAAGGAACCACACCTGCGAAAGCACAGGGCTTGGGCCACCGAGGGGCCACCGGTGACCAAGCTGGGCAGATGGGGAGAGAGTAGGTTGGGAAGAGGACGGGACTCAGGCGGGGCCCAGTCCGCTGTGATTTTGCTGGCATTTCCCGAGGGCTCAGCTCTCCGGGCACTGAACGGAGCAGCACCAGCCCTCTCTCAGGGGACTCAGATGTTGTTTACTTACTGTTTCTCTCCCTCTCTCGACTTCACATTTCTTGTTGCATTTACACTCAGAGCCTGCAGCTCCCCCACCCCATCGCCATCCAGGTTTGCTTCAATGCCATCATTTCTGCCCTCCCTGAGCTACACTGAGCAAAAGTATATGTTGAGGATAGACACCAGAAGACAAGAGGAGGACACTCCGAAGGGCCCTAACTTGGGGCTTCCATCCCTGGGGACCCCATTCTGTCCAGTGCTGGAGGCAAAGCTGTTACAGTACGGGAGGTGGGGATAGCGGGGGGCTGGGTTCGAGTCCTGACCTGCTCCCCACTGACCATGTGCGACCTTGAACAAGTCACCCCCCACACACACTCTGGGTGTCCGTTGCCTCATCTGTGAAATGAATGGATTGCACTAGATCAGGGGACCCCTAACGTGGATCTGTAGGTAAGCTTTTGGGGGTCCAAGGAGCCCTGGAATGGCAGGTAAAATGTAGTGGATACGAGTATTATGCGTTTTTCTGGGGGAGGGTCTATAGTTGTCATTCAATTCTCAAAGGAGACCAGGACCCCCAAAACGGTCAGGAACAGCTGTGCTGGGCGACGTCTGTGCGCTTACTATTCTGGCAATGGTCGGATTGTCAACGCTGAGGTCTTGTCGGAGGAGCACTTACTGCAAAGTTGACAAGACACTGGCTTCCTCAGAGCCAGGAGAGGCTGGGAGTGTCCCAAACAGGGAAGGGGCTCAGGGCACAAACAGGAAGTGTTTCTACATTTGCATTTCTGATAACCTGGTTAAGGAGGTCCCTGAGGAAACAGCCCTGCATCTGTGTGGTGTCACAGATTCACCGGGATCCCCGCCCCCGCAACTAACTACATATTCACTTTTGTCCTTAACTTGGTTTTCAGAATGTTGTGTTCTTTTTATTAAGGAATGCCCCCCAGTTCTATGTCTTTGGATGCCACACAACCGCGGTTGGCTCCCGGGTCCGGGTACTGGATGTGACCAGGTGGGAGATGACGCAGGGGGGTGGCAGTGGGAATCCCCCATCAGGGGCTGCTCTCCCGTTACTTGGTCTGCTGAGCCACCCTGGTTTCTGCTGCTTTTCCTCAGCTCCCCTTTCCTTTAATGTGATTCCAGGGAGTGGATCTGAAATGACCTGAGCGAGGGGCCCACTTCCCTGGGACAATGGCCCGGTATTTTTGACGTGGGAGTGGCCTCTGCTGTGACTCAACCCCGCAGCAGCCCAGGGACAACACCTCCTTCAGAGTAGCCACTGTGTTTCGCTTCAAGCCGCCCAGCTGCGTTCTGCGTGACCGAATCGGACACCTCTCACTTCCTCTGTGAGCGGAACGCGGCATTTGGATGACGTGCAGGCAAGTCACTTGTGCAAAACAGGACATCTCCACCTTCGCTCTCCCACCCCAACCCTCCCCCCCACCCCGACCCAGCTCGAAAGAAGAGGGGGGAAAAGAAGGAGGGAAAAAGCCATGCCAGGACAGAACGGGGCTTCAAACCAGTGGAGACTTGGAGGAGAGGCACAAGCGCTGCTCTCAGGACTGGAGCGCGACGGTGTGCGCCCCTGAGACCCGTGCAGATCTCAGGCCAGCACCCCCCGGGCTGGCTGTGTGAGCCAGGCCAGCAGGTCCCGGGACTAACGCAGCTCTCCATTTGCCCTAAGTAGCACTTGCTCTGCGCCCTGGTTTTTCATCCTCACAGGGACCGTGACTTCCATGTTTTGTGGGGTGCACCCAGGGAGGCACCCTGGTGGAGGGCCAGCGACCTGGTAGCCTCCTCCTCTCAGGGTGGCAAGAAGCGCTGCGGAAGATGGTGCAGCCCCTGGTCCCACCATAGGCCCGAGCTCTTGGAGCCCTTTCCCACCTTGGATGTGTCTCCTGCTGGCGTTTCTCCCACCCTGAATGAAGGGCAGCCAAGGGTGCCAGCTAAGGGCTGGGGGAGTCCCAGCTCCCCAACGTTACAAGACACACAGGGGACAGATGTTTGGGTCTCTGAACCTGCCCATTTCCTTCCTGCCCATGGGCTCAGTAGCTAGACTGTGACACATCGATGAACAAATCCTCCAGGAATGATGCTCCTCCATTGAAGTTCTTGGCTGAGTTAGAAGAAGTAAATAAGTGAAGATATCTACAAGTCATGGGAGGCAGCGTTGGCCTGCATCATCTCAGACAGCAGGGGAGTTTCTGTGGGGCTGCGCTCTCTCTGCAAAGGCACGGGGCTCTCCTCCATGGGTCTGCCGGCCTGAAGAGCAGACAGCAGGGCCCGGAGTGACAGCTGGACACTTGTAGCCTAAGAACCAGGGCCAGTCACAGATGCTGTCTGGGCCTCTCCTTCCTGTTTGTGAGGAGCTCTAACACCCACCTCGGAGAGATGTTTGCAGGATTAAAGGAACACTCCTTCGCCCAGGGCCTGGCTGAGGTGCTCAAGGCATATTCCTTACCTCCCTCCTCTTTCCTTTCTTTCTGAGCCCCTTCCTCTTCCTCTTCCGCTTCCTCTTCCTCTGTGCTGTCCCCCCCTCTGGGTCCTGCCAGCTATCCTTCCCACCGCGTGCAGCAGCCACAGGGGCCTGTGGCTCCCCTTGCTTTTGCATCTAGGCCCCTATTTCTTGCCCAGACCTACTACTGTGCCAGGTCTTATGTCTCTGACCGGCTCCCCAGCCACCACTTCCCACCTGCTTGGCTGTTTCTCCAACCCAATGGACTGTGTCTGCTTTGTTTACAGCCTGCCCCCCCCCCCTTGCACTACCATCTCCCCTAGTGTCCTCTCCAGCTGGGCACAGTAAACCTAGCCTGGGGTCACATCCATAACAGGGCCCACTGAAAGTCCCCAGCTGAAGGACCCAGCTTCTGCCCACCTGCCCATCACAACACGGAGGCTCTGGGAGTTCTCATCCTCTCAGGAGAGAACACTCCTCAGAAAGGGTGGCTGATGCCCCGCCCCCACCCCAGGTGACTTCCCCGTAATGGGGAGGAGCAGGAGCCGGATGAAGAAGTCACAGCTTTAGGAGGTCTCTTCTCGCTGGTAGGAATCAGAATTCTGTCTTCAGGGGCTTTGTGCAAGGCCTGGGATGGAGAGGGGTCATGGTCAGTCTCCATCCTGGGCACACACACCCCCCAACACACGCGCGCACACGCGCGCACACACAGACACCCCCTCAGCCTCCCGGCCTCCAGGCGACAGTCCAGGCTTCGCGAATGTAGCACTGCATGTTATCATCAGCTTGTCTGCATCCTAAGCCTTGCGTTTGACATCCTGAAATGTCTTTGGAATCTGTCTGAGTAATATCTTCCTCTGGTTTTGAAGTTTCTGCCAAGGAGGAATGTCGCTGGAATGCAGCCTCTGCTGACACCTGGGCTGCCAGTCCTCGGGCGTGAGGCTGACCCAGCTGGCTTACCCGTCCCCCAGCCGCTGACTGAGGCCAGCGGCTCTCTGGTGAACCAGTCACACTCTCCCAGTGCGCAGGACTCCAACGCAGCCAGCTCAGGGTAAGGGCACAGTCTGTGGCTAGGAGTGATCACAACAACCACCCAAATGAACAATCATAGCTGGCTGATTAAAGCGGGTCCCATACACTAGGCTCAGCCCAGCACAACCCCTACGGATCGAACTTAATCATCCCAGGCAACCCAGTCAGGTATTAACATCTCCATTTTACAGATAAGAAAACTGAAGCTCTAAAATTAAGCAACTTGGGACACCTGGGTGGCTCAGTTGGTTGGACGACTGCCTTCGGCTCAGGTCATGATCCCGGAGTCCTGGGATCGAGTCCCACATCGGGCTCCCAGCTCTGCGGGGAGTCTGCTTCTTCCTCTGACTTTCTCCTCCCTCATGCTCTCTCTCACTGCCTCTCTCTCAAATAAATAAATAAAATCTTTGAAAAAAATAAAATAAAATTAAGCAACTTGGGGCGCCTGGGTGGCTCAGTGGGTTTAAGCCTCTGCCTTCAGCTCAGGTCATGATCCCAGGGTCCTGGGATCAAGCCCCACATCTCACTCTCTGCTCAGCGGGGAGCCTGCTTCCTTCTTTCTCTCTGCCTGCCTCTCTGCCTACTTGTGATCTCTGTCTGTCAAGTAAATAAATAAAATCTTAAAAAATAAAATTAAGCCACTTGCCTAAGGTCACACGGTGGCAGAGCCTGTGTGCCGGGCAGCCTGGAGATGGCTCTAACCGTTGTGCTCCACTGCCTCACGGAAACGGAGGGAGGCTGATTCTGAGCCCACGCAGAGGTTCAGAACAGCTGCTTTCATCCCTGTGGATGACGGTTTGAGCAAGACTACAGACAACCAGCCGAGGACAGGGATCCAGGTGGAAAAACAGACAGGAGGCCCTGGGCCCTTCCTTGCCTGACCCCGCTGCCTCCCCATTTCAGCCCACTTTCCCTCCCTACGTGTTTTCCAGCCACCGTCCTCCGCTGTCTTGCAGCAAGGAAGAGAGAGGTTTTTGAGGACCTACAACACGTCATTATCTCTGCCTCATCCATTGAATCTTCATCCCAGCCCTCTGAGGTTGGGCGTCATTCTTTCCATTTTATAAATGGGGAAACTGAGGCTCCAAGAAAGCCAGTGACTTGCACAAGATCACTTTGTTGGCACAGCTGCGCTTGAGACAAAGCTAACCCCGATCTGGAGCCTGTACTTGGTCCTCCACCCACGAAAGGAAAGAACTCCGCAGAAGTAGCAGAAACAGCTTTGGGAGCTTGAGAGGGGACCTGAACTTGTCTGGGAAGGAAAGGATGGCCAGGAAAGGAGAGCGTGCCCTCCTCTGATAGAGCTCAGCCCCAGACCTCCCCTGCTTGGACCAGCTGATCAGCCCCCTGACATAGAGAAGGGACACCAGCCCGCCCAGCATACAAGTGTCTCACCAGTCCTCCCAGGAGACCAGTGTTTGCGGGGCAAGCCACCTATCTCTAGCCTCCTGTGCGAGACACTTAGCACAAGGCACCAGGAAATACCAGAGCAAGAGGCTAGACTTCCGGATGCCACAAGCCCAGGAAGGCTCAGCCTCCCAGGACCTTGGATTGCACTTGGAGCCGTCCACCAGGCTCCCCAGCAGGTCACCCTACCACCAGCCAGAGATTCCCACGGCCAGAGAGGGTTGGGCTCTCTGACTTCCCTTTTCCTAGGAAGACGCCTTGCTTGGAGCCACCCAGACCAGAGGCACTGATGCACCCGCTTGCTGCCTCTCCCTGTCAAAACAGAGATGGGCAGGAGCAAGCCTATTGCATAGGACTTGAGAAACTCCAAGGAGGGGCCCATAGCTGTGGAGCCAGGTGGCTCTGGGTTAAAGCCCAGTGCCTCCTCTGGTCTGCCAGGTCACCCGGGGCAAAACTCTAACACCTTGCTGGCTTCGGCATTCACAGTTGTAGGAATGGATCAACAATGCCTTGTCACTAGTTTAGGGTGAATCAGAACATTGACATAAGCATCTATCTGGATGCCTGAAACATAATAGCGAGTCTTTCCATTAAAGCTTTTGATTTTTAGTGGTGCCTGGGTAGCTCAGTGGGTTAAAGCCTCTGCCTTTGGCTCAGGTCATGATCCCAGGGTCCTAGGATCAAGCCCCGCATTGGGCTCTCTGCTCAGCGGGGAGCCTGCTTCCCTTCCTGTCTCTCTGCCTGCTTCTCTGACTGCTTGTGATCTCTGTCTGTCAAATAAATAAATAAAATCTTTTTTAAAAAAAGCTTTTGATTTTTATTATAATACTAAATGTCTCCAAGATCCATGCAGTTGGAAAGAGGAGTTCCAGAATAATCCCCAATGATGGGGCAACAAAAGCCACTGATTGAAATGTTCTGTGTGACTAAGAACTCAAGGATGGTTATTTAGTCTGGAAGTCAGAGGACAGTAATGTCAGGCGAGGAAAGAGGACAGATCCAGTTTAGGTGGTGCGCCAGAAGGGGAGGGACACACGTTCAGTAGACTAAAATTTAATCCCCGTCCTCAAGGCATTTACAGAGAACTGAAGCACCAAAACAAAAACAACGAAAGCAAAAACCCAGCATGTCAAATTTGGCATTTGCGAGACCTAGAGAAACGGGAGAACTCACTTCCGGCTTCAGTGGGGTTGTTCATAGCCTGCGGGCTTCCCGGAGGAGGTGCTGTTTGAAGTGACTTTGATGACAAATATGATTTCAACAGTTGAGGGGGTTGGAGAGAGGGCAGAGAGGATTGCTGAGAAAAGCCATGAGACAGAAGAAAGCAGAGTGTGCTTGGTGAATCTCAGGTAATGTGGAAAACATACCAAACTTCAAAATATTCTGAAAGTGATTTCTGTGTGGTGGGACTGATTTTTATTCTTCTTGTGCCTTTTTGAATACTCTAAATTCTCTAAAAGAACCATGGACAATTTTTATATGCCAGAAAGTATTTATTTTTAAAATCAGCATCAAGAGCAAAGTCAGGAAAAGAGAGCTCCTTTGAAGCTGAAGACAAGGAAAGGAGAATTTTGAAAACTCTGGGACAGGTGGCAGTAGAGAAAGGAGCTGGTGTCCAGCTGGAGCCTCAGCCAGAGCACTAATGACATTTGGGGCCAGATCACTCCCTGTCCTGTGCTTGGAGCCTCCCGGACTCTACCCACTAGATGTCTCCCCACCCCGCCCCTCCCCCACTGGAACAACCAAAAATGTCTCCAGAAATTTGCTAAATGTCCCCTAAGGCGAAGAGGGCCCCTGGGTGAGAATCACTCCTTTCAGCCCTGGACTCTGATGTTAGGCAGAAGTCATCCATTCTGCAGCTCCCTATATGCTCAACGCGTGGACTCCCGTCACCATGTCTTTGCTCTCCTGACTGCTACCTGTTTTCATCCAATCCTACACCAATTCAGGAGACAGAAACCTGTAACCAAGGTCTCAAGTCTTAACACCACCTAGCCTACATGACTGTGGGTGAGCTGAATGGCCACCCTGCGCCTCAGGGTACCTATCTGTAAAATGAGAGGTAAACTAGGTGAGCTCTAAGATTCCATGAGCCTGTCCATGCCAGCAGCTGATTTTGTAAGTGAAGAAAGTGGCATTTAGAAATGTTTTGCTCAAGATCACACACCTGACCACGGGCAGAGCCATTACTAAAAACGCAAATCTCCTGCCCCCTCCCTGTACTCCTCCTTCCGTGTCCTCTGTGGAATGCAAGCATTGCTTCCCGGTGCCACAAAAGAAGAAAGGGGAGTGAGTGGGCCACGTCCCTTACGTGCGCCACTGAGTGAGCAAGGCCCCCGAGAGGCTTCCTCTCCTTAAGGAACGGCAGCACCAACGACATGACTTTCCGAATGAGCCGAAGAAATAGGCAGAAACACAGGACTCATTGGTTCCTTCAAGACAGTGGGGGATCTGGGGGCGATGGGGGCCGCTGCGAATGGGGAGGGCTGCAAATGCCGCTCTGGGGCATGTTAATGAAGGCTCTGCATGCACAACACGAGAGGCAATTACTCTGCTCCCCCTGGCACTGGCTCCTCCTGGCAGGAGGGCTGCCGACAGGGTTGGAAGGAATTCAGCAGAAAGTTGTGACAAAGCCAGATGGAGAAGGAACAGGACTTGCTGTCTGGACCAGCCATCGCCAACCAGACGGACGGAGCTCCTGTCCATCTGTGTTGCCCTTCTCCTGGAGGTGGCGTGGGGGGACGACGAGGAGGGGACTCAGCTGGCGGAAGGAGGGAGATCTGGGTGGCTGCTGAGCTGCTCAGAAGCCTCCATCTCTGGTGACCCTACGGCCTCTCGGCTGCCTTCCCCGCCCCAGCCCGGACACACCAACCCGACAGGGGCCCAGCAGCCACCCTGGGACCCAGCGTGGCGGGCCAGGTGAGGCAGGGGGCTTTGCAGGTGGGTTCCGTGGCGCTGGCTTCCTGGGGTGAGGCTCCTCAAAGTGCCAGAAAGTGGAGTTCGTCCTCTTCCTCCTCTGCCTGGGACCGGCCTGGTGAGTGGAATTGTCCCAGATCTGGTCTCCGCCCCACCCAGGTGAAGCTGAGTTAAAAATAACATCCAGAGCAGCTGTGAAGGCCAGCTGAGTCACAAGGGCTTAGAGGAAGTGGGTTCCACACATTTCCCAGGGGCATGTTGGGGGGCAGAAGCAGGTCAGAGAGTCTGTGGAGGGACACACAAGCCCCGGCTCTGAGCAGCAGCCTCTCCCTGCCCTACCTGCTGGCATTTCCAGGCCGTGCTCCCGAGGGCTCCTGCTGCTGCCTCAGTGAGTCAGGAAGGCCTGGCTGACCGTGTGTCACTCGCCATTTGCCACGTGCCTCAGAAGATGGCTGGATCACACCCCCACCAGGACATCACTGTCACTGACTCTAGTAACTGTCACTCGAGTGAAGATCATCCTGTCTGCAGGACTGGGGCAGAGAGCACAGGCCGGTGGAGAGAAGGTTCCCAGGAAGGAGAAAGAGGAGGCTTCTGGGGGCAGTTTCTCATAATGGACAGATTAGGGGGGTCGGAAGCTGAATTACCCTGGGGATGAGTGGCCCACAGTTCTGGCAAGAACTTGGGCTAACATCATAGAAACCCACCCCGGCCTCCAGTGGCCCTGGAGAGTTCAGGCCTGGGGCTGGGAGCTAACTGGCCAGGCCCCAGCTAACACAGGCGGGATGAGAGGGCACCCACCAGGGCCTGGGGGAGCTCTCAGAGGGATGCCCCTGTCACTGAAGTAACTCCAGATTGTTTAGTGTGTCACGGAGGACGCTCTGCACCTGGGCCCTTCTGACCTCACACTCCACCCTTCTCCCCGCTACGTGGACGGTGGAGCACAGCACACTGGGGGTTGGAGCACAACACACTGGGGTTCGCAAGCATGAGAACCACCTGACTGAAGGATCGTCAGAGATTCCAGCCCCATTCCCTGAGGTTCTGGCTCAGTAAACGGGGCAGGACTCCGGACACCGAATTTTTATCCGGCATCCTGGGAATTCCCCAGGCAGGTGGTTTCCAGGCACCACTGTGAGAACCCTGGTTCCATGGCCAAGGGCTCAGACTCTGATGTGGACTCAGACCAGAATCCACATCCCAGCTCTGCAGCTTACAGCTGTAGGACCTCCAGGCCTCAGTTTCCTCTTCCATAAAATGGGAAGATGACAATACCTTCCTTGTGCTGGAAGGATGGAAAGAGATGATTGATGTAAAGGTCCAACAGACTTCCTGGAAGGCAGCGAGCACTTAATCCATGCTAGGTCTTCTTGCTGGTGGCATCCTGGCTGTTCCCTGCTCCCTACCCCTCCCACACACACAGGTGCCCAAGGTACAAGGACATGTGAGTAGCTCTGACTCAAAGCTATCCTCCTCTCTAGGGGAAATGAGGCAGGGGCTGTGGGGGCAATCTGTTCCCTGTTTGGAGATCTAAGGCTCTTTGCTACCCCTGAGGGAGGACCCCATTTTTCCACCCCAAGGATGAATTAAGACCCTGTGTTTGGCCATTTCCCCATGGTGCAAAGAAATGAAAGACTCTCCCGAGCATCTCCACCCAGCCCAAATGTTGGAAAAGTTTCGTTGACAGCTTGATGTCTTTTTTGGCTTTGAAAAGAAAACAGAAGTCAGCTTGTGAATAGTAGCACGACTCTACTTGGAGCCCAAGGGAGTGGGTGTGGGCTGGGCAGAGCCGGGACTGATGCTGGAAACTCACCAGGGATGAGGATCTCCTCACAGAGGCTGTTGGCCACTGAGCTCTCACCCCACCCTCCACGGCCACCCCTACCCCAGTGGACCCTCCAGGACACAGCCCAGGCTCCACTGGGCTGGGGTCCTCAGGCTGGGCTCACAGCTGGCTGCTCCTTGTGGCCACACCTTGGGGGCCCATCTTCTGACTTCTTCTTTTCCTCTTAGGCTACTCCCCATCTGATCATGGGAAGCAGGGTCCAGAGGCAGCAGCCTGTGCACACCCCAGGGCACGCTGGCCTTCTCTAGCAGCCGGGCCCGGGGGTCAGCCTCAGCAGACCAAGGGCCCCAAAGCTGGTGTTTCTAGAGGTGGAGCGTTTCTTCAAGGATCAGGGCATCTGGAAAGGCCACTAGACAGGGCGGGGGCCCGAGCAATCGAGGGAGGTGGGTTAGCTCACAAAGGCTGCCCAGAATTGCTACGTGGCAGTCAGACCCTGCCAAATTTTCTCACGCTTCCCCTATGGGTCTCCAGCGGAGTCTAAGCTGTAAGGCCTCCGTGTAGTTGCAGAAGTGGATGACCCCATGGCCTAAAAGCCCCCATCCCATCTGCTGCCTCAAATGGCACCACGGGAGCACGCTGGCTCCCATGGGTTTGGGTCGCATGTAACTCCTTGTGGTAACACTGGAAACGCCTACGTACGGTAGGCACTTAACAGCGGAAAGCTAATGGAGCAGTGAGGCATGGCTCTCACAACCACCTTTCACATTTCACTATTGCCAAACATCCAGTTCTTCGCAAAGAACGCTTGAAAAACCACGAAAGAGGAGAGCCTCGTGCTTCTGCAGGAAGGAAGAACAGGGCTCTGCAGCCTGCCCCGGAGCCCACTAACCTGTGTGGCCACCAGTCAGCCGCATGTCCCGGGCCTCGGTTTGCCCCTTGTGATAGTAGTTACACTGGTTCTCTTGTCCTCTAGCTCTTAAAACTGTTATTTTTTTAAAGATTTTATTTATTTATTTGACAGAGATCACAAGTAGGCAGAGAGGCGGGCAGAGGGAGGGGGAAGGAGGCTCCCTGCTGAGACTCGGGGCTCGATCCCAGGCCTCTGGGATCATGACCTGAGCCGAAGGCAGAGGCTTTAACCCACTGAGCCACCCAAGTGCCCCTTAAAACTGTTTTCTGAAAACAAAATGAGGTACTAGCTTTCTCTGGGTGCTGGAACTTTCTTCCCCCTTAGATGAAACTGTGAGGGGCCCTGCACAGGGGTCAGCACCCCGATTCTGCCATCAGCTCCACAGTGTGGGGACACACTGGGTGCCGTGTGTGGAGACCAGCTCACCAGCTATGCAGGGCAAGGGAGCACCAAGGCCTTGCTTGCAAGTCCCAGCTCTTGCCAGGGACTGAGGTCCTGCTCCGCCTGCTGGGCTGGGGGAGAGGCCCCAGGGGAGGCATCTCGGGGCAGTGGGGGGGGGGGCACCGAGTGCTGGCTACAGGTCTCCACTCTACCACCAACCAGTGGTGTGGCCCTGGGCAAGCCTCTTCCTCCCCTCCCCACCCCCAAGCCTCTGTGAGGTGGGGCTCCTCACTGGCGTGGCCTGGGGTTCATGAAGGCCTGTGTGGACGGTGCTTCGCTCAGAGCCGCTGTGCTCCTGGGAGAGAAAACCATAAGGCTGCTCCAAGGCTTTCCAGGGAAGAGACTTGATTTCTCAGCATTTCCCGGAGCATCCTGAGAAGCTCCTGGGGGAGGGAAGAGCTGGCATTTGCCCTGAAGGAAGCAAGGGAGTGTTTCTTCTTTGAAGCAGGACTGCCCTCAATGTTTTCTTTTCTTGCTCCCTCAGGGTCCAGGGAAGTGGTGAAAAGCAGTTCCCAGGGGAGAGTCCGGGGGCCCTGTCATCGCTGGTCCCGCAGGCCCCAGTGTTCTCCCCAGCCCTGGCTGACTCATGTCCCCAGAGCAGGACCTGTGCCCTGGGGACAGCTGCCCTTTCAGAGAAAACCCCCTCCAGCTGTGGGGAAAGGGGAAATAGAAACTCACTTGACCTTTACCTAGAAACTCCCTGTTGACGCTGTGATGGGTCCCTTAATGCCTCTCCCTGCTTGCAGGCTCTCGGGGGTCACCTTGCTCACCGCCTTCATGCCCAGGGTCATGGAAAAACTAAACGGATGGATGGCTCAGTAGCCAGATGGATGGCTGGAGAACGATGACGTCACCCCTGTCCTGAATCCAGGTGAGACGTCAAGATTCCCCTGACACCATTCTCGAGGGCAGGAAACAAGGCGTGCGGGGGCTCCAGAGCAAGGATGTGACATGTGGAGCCCAGCGCTTTGGGGAGGCCAGTGGACAAGCCGCCCAGACCTCCGGCCCCAGGGAGTGTGGGATCTCAGACCCACTGCTGCGGAGGCCACACTTGCAGGTTCCTGGAGACAGAACCCTCTGAGGGCTAAGCACCCCCGGTGGCCCTGCCGGGCCTACCTCGCACCGCACGACGGCCTGGGACGCTTTCACACCTCCTGACTTCCCTCTGTCCTTCACTCGCCCTGAGACTTGCATGGAGGCTGGACCGCCCTCCCACCCTTTCTTGTTCCCTCTTCTTTTTTTCTCACGTAGGGATTTCTCCAAGGCACGTCCACTCCTGCTTCCGTGTCTGCTTCCCAGAGGACCCGGCCTACCCCAGCTTTAGCTGGAAGTGTTCTGTGGACCAGGGAGTCGGAATGTGCTCAGCGAGGAGGCGGCCTGTGGAGGCCCTTCCTAGCAGAGCGCAGAAGGCAGGGGGCGGTGGGGGGGAGCAGATTCCTGGTTTGGGCTGTGGGAGGCTCAGGCTGGGGTGCCGATGCTCTGAGCAGAGAGACCGTGTCTACACCGCTCGCTGGACTCTCCTGCCCCCAGTGCAGGGCCAGGCTCCTCGTGGTCCCTTACTGAATTCCAGTAAATGAATGAGCCGACTCCTTCTCCCTCCTCCACAACGGGCTTTGTGCTTACCTATGTTCCAGAAATCACATTTTACGTTACAGAAATAGTTGCTCATTGATCTCTGGCCCTAGGCAGTTTACTTCTTGAAGGCAAGGAAGCCTTCTTCTGGAGACCCACAGACTTGGCTTATAGTTGGTGTTCAAAAAAGGAATTAATAAGACTGAAAAAAACATGGTGGCAGGAGAAGTTGGTCTTGAGGTACGGCTCAGTGAGCTACCATATCTGAGAGGCGGCTCCTGGTTAAGGATGTGGGCAGGGATTCCTGGGTGCTGGCCAGGACATCTCTGTTTGTGCCGTCTTCAGAGGAAGGTCTGGCCGCATCCTGGCACCGTGGCCAGCTCTTTTCTTCCCAGTCAATACTCTCTGGTCTCATGAGGACCTTCTACCGAGGGTCACATATTTTTCGAAGTCCTGCCACACATGTGATTTTGTGGGAGTGACACAACTCCATGGCATGGAGAAGTTTGCTCGTATCTCAATGTGACACTTGTGGTTTTAGGCTGTCCCCACTGACACTCTGCAGGTAACAGCACCCACATTTTGCTCTGAGGAATACCCTTCTCCGGTCGGATTGTCTTGTGGGACTGTCCACTAAAGCGTCCCACCCTTTCCTGCCCAAGGGAGGCATCCTATATGTCCCAGAAATCCCACTTTCCCCTGGTGTCTTATCTCTGAAGATGCTCTTAGCTGAGAAGTAGCTACAGGGATGGCTGCCAGGGAGGAAATCCCCCAGCCCCACTGGAGGGAAAGTCGGGAGTCTAGAGTTCTCAGCTGGAGACCCCAACCATGGCTGGTTCCCTTGGGCTCTCTGTACTCTGGTGTCCTGGTCATTCCACATTTACTAAGCACCTACCAGGAATACCAAGATGGACAGAACACAGCTTGACCCTCTAGGGATTCTGTAGGGATGTCTCTGGTGCCTGTCACACACACCCTGGGCCCACCCTGCTTCCAGCCACGGCTGTGCAAGCACAGAGCCCAGCAAGCCAATAGCATGCCATCTCACCTTTTCATTTCCTGCCCCAGGGTTCCCGCCCATGCTGCAGGGGCCTGCTGGGTCTACAAGACAGTGTGCAGAAGTTCATTCCCCAGGGCACCCCACCACCAGTGGGGGACAGAGGCAGTGGGAAAATGCAGTGGCCTCCCTCCCACAAGGAGACAATTCTGGCTGGCCTTCTGAAGACTTTCCGGTGCTTCCTGGGAAGCTGAGCCCTTATTTCCTACAGAGGCCACCTTGATAACACACCCTTCTGTGGGCTTTTCCTCCTGTCCTGTCTTACTTTCACTATCCGTTTCTCCCAGGATCACCTAAGACCAGAGGCATTGACTGCAGCCTTCATGTATCCTGGACCTGGTGTTTTGTATGTCCTCTCTCACCAACACGTGAGGAGGGAGGCCCGTCCTTCCTTCCTTCCTTCCTTCCTTCCTCCTTCCTTCCTTTCTCCGTTCACTCACTCATCACTCCTGACCCTGCGCAGGGTGCTTGTCCCCAGACGATGGTCCAGACACCCAACAAGAGCAGCCCTGCTCTGGCTGGAGTCTGCTGTCAAGAGACCTTCCGGGAGCTGCATTCAGGAGATGTGACCTCAGCTGCCCGATGCCCCATGTGCATGTGGGCAGCATCTCCATCCCCTATCTGAGCCCTCCTGGCCCAGCTGACGTCCCAGCCCCGTGGCTCCTCCTGGCCTCCTGGGCTCCTCCTCCCACGCAGGCTCTCAAGTCTGGGCATTGCTCGCCCAGCACCCCTGTCAGCCCCTACCTCCTGACCAGTTGGCTCATTGTGGTGGGGGGGAGAGGGGGCCAGGCACACCCCCGTCCCCGGCCCAGGCCAGGCTACCCAGCAGAGCTGAGGGCAAGCGGGAAGTAACCGAGGGCTATAGCTCCCCACCCTGCTTGCATCCCCAAGAGCGAGCTAGGTCAGACTTTCTGCAAGGTCCTGGCCAATGGCATGGAGGGATCCCACTGGCCCAGCACCACCTCCGCCCCTACCCTGCCCTCTTTCCAGGGGCTCAGCCTCCGAGTGTCCATCCAGGAAGTTTGTCCTTCCTCCCCAGGCAACCTGGCCTTGGCCAGGGAACATCCCAGATTGTGATTTCCGTCCAGCTCCATCCCATGATTGCTGTGCCATGGAAACGCTCCCCTCTGTCCCCCTCCAGGCGCCACCTCAAGGCCACTTCCTGCGCACCCTTCCTGCTCCCGGGATCAGAGTCATTCCCACACTGGCCTGGGCTTGGGTCAGCCCCTCTTGCTCCCTTCCTCCCTAACTCCTCTGTCCCTCCTACTCTCCGGAAGGGTAGAAGGTCTGTCACCAGGCCCCACAATTGATTAATAGCTCAGCTTTCACTGATAATTCCACCCCTGAGGGCTGCAGCCCAAAGCTTTGAGTAAACATAGTGATTTTCCTTAAATAAACATCCTCCGCACAAAGTCGGTGGCCAGGCCTGCTGACCCCGCCACTGTTGGCACCTCTGTGCTCCCATTCCCCCTGCTCTCCCCCTGCGCTCGCACCCATGTGTGGGAAAAGACTGGGGATGAATGCACCAGGGGCCCTGGGCCCTCACTAGGCTTTGGCTTTGGCCTTCTGGGCCCTCTCTCCCTGGCTTGCCTGCCCAGTGCCACACCCCTACCTGCTGTGTGCAGTCTCCAGCTCCTGCTCCCGCTCCCGCTCCCTCCAACCCTTGCAGTGGCTCCAGCCACACCACCCATCAAAGGCCACAGATAACCCAGACTGGCCTCCTGCTCAAGGTGCTTCCACCTTCACTGCCCTTCTGGGCTGGCCTCCTGGCCCTCTTGGCCTGGAGAGTCTGAACATTCCTGCTTCTCCATTTCATCCCCACCTTGTCTCCACAATGTGTCTGGCCCCGCTGCCCCACCTCTACCCCTAGGCCTCAGCTTTGCAGCCTCCCCTCCAATTCCCCGCCCTAAGATCCCCCCGGGGGGAGGGCCGCCCCCCCCCTCCCGCTTCGGGATCTGCATGACCTGGATGTCCCTGGAGACCAGGAACTGCAGCCCACTGAGCTCCTGGCAACAGCCCCAGACAGATTTAGTGACAGGGCTGAGGGGTGGAGCGATTCTGGGCCTCTGCTCCTCAGAGGAACCCTGGAGGGGCACCTTCACCCTGTGACCAGAATGACCCCTCAGCCACTGTGATCACTTAGAACCAGGGTATTTTGGAATATTAGTTTTTCTTTCTCCTCAATGCGGGATCTTCTTTTCCATGCTTCCGTTTCAACAGGAGTAGTTTGACTGTCTTGCTGGGTCTTTGCTCAAAAATTGAGGACGATTTAGGGAGTTTGCAGAGGAGATAAATGGAGAAAATCTACTGAGATGGACAAGTGTCCCAGGGCAGCGGTGGAGAGCAGCCTCCCCCTGCATCACCGGCTGTGAGATGGGGTTGGGGGGGGGGGCTCTCAGCAGCGGGAGCACCAGCCGTGCTTTGGGGCAGGGTGCCTGCAGACAGGAAGATCCAGGGCGGGAGGGGTGGCCCCCACAGCGCCTCAGGCCTGTGGAACCCCAGCACTGACAAAGCCTTGACAAAGACTCTGGCTCAGTGCAGCACCATGAGAGTCAAAGACATGCAGGACCGCATCTCCGCGCTAAATCGTGGAGACTAATGCTGACCCCGTGTCCTGGGGCAGGACAGGATCTTGGAACATGTCACAAACCTAGAGACACCAGAACTGAGGGGGTGACACTTTCTGCAGCCTGGAGGAATGGAGCTCAGAGTCAGAAATGAATTCCACTTACAAAAAATGACTTCTGAGTTTGTGCACCTAGGTTTATACCCCTAAGGACCAGAGGACTTGAAATGATCAGTTACACTGCTTCCCATCTTCAGACCGGACCTTTGCATGTGCTGTTCCTTCTGCCTAGAAAGCCCTTCTTTCCCATAGTCTGTTTGGTGAATCCTGCCGGCCCTATAAAACCAGGTTCTGATGGTTTCTTCTCTCTGGGAAACCTCCCCACAGAGGCATAATTGTCTGGACCCTCCTTCCCTCTCTCTGTGTTCCTTACCTCTGTACTGTTGCATATTTGTCTTTATTTGGTTTTTGTTGGTATGTAACTCACATCCTGGAACATTCACTCTTCTGAAGTAGACAATTCAGTATTTTTAGCTTATTCCCAAAATTGTGGGACCATCACCATTATCTAATTCCAGAACATTTTCATCACTTCCAAAATAAACTCCATACCCATTAGCAGGCATTCCTCTTTCTCCTCTCTCCCTAGTCCTTGGCAACCACTAAACTATTTTCTCCCTCTATGGATTTGCCTATCTAGATGTGTCATATAAAAGGAATCATCCTATATTTGTCCTCTTGTGTCTGGTTTCTTTCAGTTAGCATAATGTTTTCAAGGTTCACCCATGTTGTAACATGTGTAAATACTTCCTTTTTTTTTTTTTTTTACAATACAATGTATCTTATTATTTGACCAAGCTATTTTTCAAAATCAGGTAGTTATTACACAATAGAAAAATAATAGCTTCCTATTCAAAATGAATCACTCTAGATTTATTTAGCAAGTCTTATTGTTATAAACAAATTAAGTATCGGGTTAAATAATTTTACATCCATTTCACAACTTTTTATCCTTTCCTGCCTGGGTAATGATTCAGTTTCCATACAGTTGTTTTACTGTATATAGAGATTGGTAAAATTGCAAATAAGTATCACAATTTGAATTCACAGAAAATATGTACAATCTCCAGACACCAGGATCTGCTTTGAACACATGCTCCTGTTTTTGTAAATATTAATTCACCATCACATTTTTCCATGTGTTTCTGCACCTAACTTTTCTTGGACTTCAGGGGCAGGAAATGATAGAAGAAGGCAGGAAAAGGATACTTCAAAGGCTTTTTGTGAAGAACTGCATTTCCTAGGACTTATCAGATGGATGACTTCCACTATAACTCTTTGGTCACCAAAGAAATAGGAGGAATAATAAATTCTCAGTATAGTTACTAACCTCATGCAATATCATCAGAGAAGTAAAAAAATGATCTAAGTGGGAGATTCAAGTTAAAAAAATAAAAAGGCAAAAAAAAAAACAAAACCCAACCAAACCAGAAAACAATGAACAATGAACAAACAAAGAGTAAAAAGTCTTCTTCATAGACAATCCTCTGATATTCCTAGTGCTCTCATTTATTTACCTGTGTGGATTTTCTTTTTCTAAGATAAACTGGAAGTACAATAAAAACAATCCAATGGAAGGTTGACGTATATAAAAATAGGAATTGGATAAACATATATTTTAAATATTTAACTCTTTTTTTTTCTGTTATGAAGAAAAAAGAGACTACATTTTCAATTTAAAGTCTTGGGTTTAACTTTCTTTTCCAAAATTTCACTTACTCATAACTCCCACATCATATTTTTGTAACTTTAATTTTTAAAAAATTAACTGCTCTACATTTCCCACAGTGGAAAAAAGAAAAACTCACTGCATACGCCCACCATGACCAGTTGGATACACTCTACTCATTTTTACAGTTGAATAACATTCTGTTGTATGGACAGACCATACGTTACTTATCTGAGATCATTCGAGGAGCATTTGGGTTGTTTTCCTTGGGGTCATTCTGAATAACTCTGCAAAGAACATTTGTGTACACGTTTTATGTTTTCTTTTGGGTGTATATACTCCTGAGAGTGGAATTGCTGGGTCATGTGGAACTCCACGTTTAACGTTCTGACCAACTGCCAGTCGTTCTCCGAAGTGGCTGCAGCACTTTATCCCTCCCCCCCACCCCCCCACCCCCGCCACCCTGCAAGGCACAAGGACTCGAATTTCTCTACACCCTCTCCAGCACTTGTTTTTATCTGCCTTTTTGCGTATAGTCATCCCAGTGAGTGTAAAGTGGTTTTTGATTTGCATGTCTCTAGTGACTCGTGATGTCGAGTATCTTTTTATGTGCTGTTGGCTATTTGTATATCTTCTTTGGAGAAATGTCTATTTAAATCCTTTGTCTATTTTCCCTTCCTTCCTTCCTTCCTACCTCCTTTCCTCTCATCGTCCGTCCCTCCCTCCCTCCCTTCCTTTAGAGGAAGGGGAGGGCCAGAGGGAGAGGGAGAGAGAGAGAATCTTAGGCAGGCTCCGCACACAGCACTGAGCCCAACACAGGGCTCCATCTCACAATCCTGGGATCATGACCTGAGCCGAAATCAAGAGTTGGACGCTTAACCCACTGAACCACCCAGGCACCCATTTTGCCCATTTTAAAATTCAGTTATTTGGGCGCCTGGGTGGCTCAGTGGGTTAAGCCTCTGCCTTTGGCTCAGGTCATGATCTCAGGGTCCTGGGATCGAGCCCCGCATCAGGCTCTCTGCTCAGCAGGGAGCCTGCTTCACCCTCTCTCTCTGCCTGCCTCTCTGCCTACTTGTGATTTCTCTGTGTGTGTGTCAAATAAATAAAATTTTTAAAAAATTCAGTTATTTGTCTTTATTGCTGAGTTGTGTGTGTACACATTTCTACTTGTATATTTACCACGTGGTTCATTTATGTTTTCCATGTCTGAGTGCCCTGCAGCCAAATGAGGGCAGGGCCTGGGTCTGAGTCAAACTGGTGCCTTCCTCACGGGCCGAGTGCAGGGGGCATATGATGGGCCCTTGTTAATTGCTTCAGGATGGGTGACCCCAGCTCTTCATGGAGTCACTGTGGTCTCATCCAAGGTTCTTCCTTCTCAAAGCACTTATATTTCTAGGTTACCTATATAGGGAGGCCCCTGGTGGGTCTGGGGTCCAACCTGCCTTTCCTGATGGGCCCGAAGGCAGGGGCTGTGGTCAGGCACAGGTGAGTGGATATTGGCAAATGCTGGCCGCAGAGTGCTGAGAGCCGCAAGGAGGTCCCCCCATTCCCATCAGTTCTTTCATTTGCTCAAAAACATTCAAGGAGCATCTGTTAGTGCCCATGACCTGGGTCAGATGCAGGGACACAGCAGGAAAGAGATTCCAGTCCTGATCTGAAAAAAGATCACAGACTTAGGCCAAGTTCACCTGAAGGCCTAGGACCATCTCATGAGCCCTATGATGAGAGGGAGGGACAAATGACCCAAGTCTTTTGGACCTTTCCCTCATCTGTGGGGACAGCTCATGGGGTTGATTGAAGGCATAACAGCACGTGAGATCATGATGGAAAAGATTTCACACTCACTGAGAGCCAATATGTGGCAACAATTTTACTGACATTCACACATGTATGCTTGTAGCTTTAATAAGGATATACGAGTTTTTCTAAAGAAACACTTCTACGGACGTATGCACAAAGAGGAATTCACGCTGAGTTGTCTGTGAGCGCCAAATAGTGAAAACGGCCTAAGTGTCCAACAGCGGGGGAACGTTGAAATGTGGTGTGCCCGTATATGACATAGAGCACAACCCCTTAAAAGAATGGGGGAGCTCGCAGGAACTGACATGGAAAGATCTGCAACAGATAGCATTAAGTGTAAAGGGCAAGTTGCAAAATAGGACAGAATGGTTCCATTTCTGTCAACCTACAAAAGATCTAGAAGCATTCACACAAAGTGATTTTACTGTGGTTACCCCTGGAGGAGGGGATGTGGTTAAGGAAGGTCGCCTAAAGGGGGTTTTACTTTAGATCATCTAAATGCAAGAACACCTGTTATGCTTCAGGTAGTAAAAAGGATTTGAAACGAATGGCTTTTTTTTTTTTTTTTGCACCTCTCTCAGCCTCAGTTGATTTCTCTGCAAAATGAAGGGTCTGCACTAGGAGACCGTTGATGCTCCCTCTGTTAAAATTTTGTTGTGGTGGTAAAATACACATAACATAACATTTACAGTGTTAGCCGTTTTCGAGCGTGTAGGTCAGGGGCATTAAGTACATTCATTCTGTTGTGCAGTCATCACCACCATCTATCTCCAGAACTCTCTCATCATCCCCAGTGGAAACTCTGCACCCATTAAACACTAACTCCCCATTCCCTTGTCCCCCCAGTCCCTGGAAACCACTACTCTGCTTTCCGTCTCTATGAATGCGTCCGTTCCAGGTATCTCATAAATGGAATCGTATTTTTTTTTGTCCTTTTCGGCCTGGCTTATTTCACTCAGCATCATGTCTTTGCTTGTCTGCACTGCAGCCCGTGTCAGAACTCCATTTCTCCCGAAGGCAGAATCTCATCCTATTGTAGGTCGAAAGCACCTTTGTTCCTCTGTTCCTCCAGCGGCCGTCAGAGTTGTCTCCACAGTGGCGATTTGGGAATGATGCTGCCAGGCACACCGGGGTGTACATCTCTCTTCCAGTCCCCGTCTTCCGTTCTTTTGTGCTTACACCGAGCAGTTAAACCGCTGGATCGTATGATAATTCTGTCACTAATTTCTTTGAGGAGTCTCTGTACTGTTTTCCACAGAGGTTACACCATTTTGCATTCCCACCAACTAATGCACAGGGTTTCAATTTATCCACGTCCTTGTCTACACCTGTCATTTCTGCTTTCTTGTTCATAGATACCAAAGGGGCGTGAAGTGGTATGCCACTGTGGTTTCAATTTGCATTTCCTTGATGATGAGTGATATTGGGCATTTTTTCATGGGCCTGGTGGCCATTTATGCATCTTCTTTGGAGAAATGTCTACTCGC
>PISX010003823.1:0-80676 GCA_004024625.1 Mellivora capensis
TTTGGGAGTTTATATTTTTCTAGGAATGCATCCATTTCCTCTAGATTGCTTAACTTATTGGCATATAACTGTTGATAATAGCTTCTGATGATTGTTTCTACTTCCTTGGTGTTAGTTGTGATCTCTCCCTTTTCATTCATAATTTTATTAATTTGAGCTTTCTCTCTTTTCTTTTGGATTAGTGTGGCCAATGGTTTATTGATCTTATTGATTCTTTCAAAAAACCAGATTTTATTTATTTGAGAGCGAGACAGCATGCATGAATGCAAGCCGGGGGAGGGGCAGAGGGAGAGGCAGAGAATCTTTTTTTTTTTTAAAGATTTTTATTTATTTATTTGTCAGAGAGAGAAAGAACGAGCGAGCACAGGCAGACAGAGTGGCAGGCAGAGGCAGAGGGAGAAGCAGGCTCCCTGCCGAGCAAGGAGCCCGATGTGGGACTCGATCCCAGGATGCTGGGATCATGACCTGAGCCGAAGGCAGCTGCTTAACCAACTGAGCCACCCAGGCGTCCCGAGGCAGAGAATCTTAAACAGACTCTGCACCGAGTATGGATCCCTACATGGAGCTCGATCTCATGACCCTGAGATCATGACCTGAACCAAAACCATGAGTCAGCTGTTTACCAACTGAGCCATCCAGGCACCCCTGTATTGTATATCTGAAGGCTGTTAAGAGAGTTGATATTAAAAATGCTCATCATAGGAGCGCCTGGGTGGCTCAGTGGGTTAAGCCTCTGCCTTCGGCTCAGGTCATGATCCCAGGGTCTTGGGATCGAGTCCCACTTCGGGCTCTCTGCTCAGTAGGGAGCCTGCTTCCTCCCCTCTCTCTCTGCCTGCTTCTCTGCCTACTTGTGATCTCTGTCTGTCAAATAAATAAATAAATAAAATATTAAAAAAATAAATGTTTAAAAAAATGCTCATCACAAGAAAAAAATGTGTATGTTATCTACACATACTGTGGTTATCGTTTCACAATATATACAGACATTGAATTATTATGTTATATACCTAAATCCAATAAAAGGTTATATGCCAATTAAAAAATATATCTGAGAGTGCTTCTGCTATAAAATAACATAAAAAAAGATATAAAGACAGAAAGACATAGTTCAAGATGAGTATAAATCAACAATAAATTAAAACAAGATAATAATAATCTATCACATCTGAGATGTCTCTCTTAAATCAAAGATTCTGATTTAGTCAGTACTAAGAAAACTTACCTTCTACAACATCAATCATACAGAGACCCAAGAGGCTTGGCACCAGGTTCGATGATGATGTGTGGACTGCAATAGCACCACCCATACTATGTCCAATCAGCATAATTGGAGGAGGGAGGTCCCCATACATGGCTTCAACCACATTGCCAACATCCCTGCAAAGAGAAGATTGTAAAAATCATTTTATTTTTAACTCCTTCCTTTGGTCTTTAACTACGGGTTAGTAAATAACTATGGGTCCTAAGACTGTAAAGGTCTACTGGATCATCTTGCAAATATTCCTATGTAAATCTCTTATAATGCCCCCCAGTATCTATACACGTAGCCTCACATCTAGCTCTTCTGATAAATGGGACTAAGAACCCAAATTTTCTTTTCTTTTTTTTAAAGATTTATTTAAAGAGAGCATGAGCAGGAGGGGCAGAGGGAGAGGCAGAGAACCTCAAGTAGACTCCATGATGTGTGCGAGTCTGAAAGGGAGCTCAATCCCATGACCCTGAGATCATGACTTGAGCCAAAATCAAGAGTTGGATGCTTAACCAGCTGAGCTACGTAGGTTCCCCAAGAACCCCAATTTTTAAATTTTCTTTTACATCACACTCTCACTATTCCACACATTTAGTACAATTATATATTCTTTTTATTTTTCTAAAGATTTTGTTTATTTATTTGACAGACAGAGATCACAAGTAGGCAGAGAGGCAGGCAGAGAGAGAGAGGGGGAAGCAGGCTCCCTGCTGAGCAGAAAGCCCAATGCGGGGCTCGATCCCAGGACCCTGAGATCATGACCTGAGCTGAAGGCAGAGGCTTAACCCACTGAGCCACCCAGGAGCCCCATATATTATCTTTATTTTAAACCTAAGCTTGAAACTGGACAAATAATGTAAGCTCTCTACGCCTCAGTTTCCCTAACTATAAAACAGGAAAACAATTTTATTAAGCATTATAATGTAGTAAAATTTAGAGTTACAAGATGAATTACAGCCCCAGTTTAACTTTTATTTTGTGGAATTGAATTATTTAAGCTCTCAGTTACAATATCTATAAAATGAAGATAATAATGTGATTTATTAGAAAAAAAAATGACCTACTATTTCAGATTGCCTTGAAGATTAAAACAGTGAATGAAGGACGCCTGGGTGGCTCAATCGGTTAAGCCACCGCCTTCGGCTTGGGTCGTGATCCCAGGGTCCTGGGATCGAGTCCCACATCGGGCTCCTTGCTCAGCGGGGAGCCTGCTTCTCTCTCTGCCTCTGTCTGCCTCTCTGCCTGCTTGTGCCCGCTCTCTCTGACAAATAAATAAAACCTTTTAAAAAAATAAAACAGTGAATGAAAACTACTTTGAAAAGTCTAAATGCTATACAAATGTTTCTTACTCCTTAAAATTTGTCATATAAAGTTATTTAAAGTAGGAACATAAATATAAGTACAATGTTCTGAGAAACAAGATGTTCGGAGCTAATTTTTATTGGCTTCTGTCCTAGTCTTCAATTCTGAGTGGATCTATTTAACAAAGTCAAACCTTAAAGTTTTGAAAATGAGAAGTGAAGTAGGAACTTGGGTTTGATTTGTCTAGAAGCCCTCTTCACTACAGCAACAGGTAGATGTGGTGTGTTTTTAGAGACTACTGGCTCTACTGTCTTCTTTTGGGAATGGCCGAGTCAGTTAACTTCAAAAAAACAGTTTTGTCCGGCTGTATGTTGTTATATACCTAAAGCATCCATACAGTGTTATCTAAATATAGCAGTTGTGGATGTAGGAACATAGCCTTTTGAATATGATATCCAGAGCATTCAGAATGGCAAAGACAAATGCTTCCAGAAGGAATTAATCTTAAAATTATTATTTATTTCAGAAGGAATTAATCTTAAAAATCTCATAAAACAAATACAGATATGAATGGAGTAGCTGTAGCATCTGCAGACAATCTGAATGGGAGATAAGGAGGCCCACCTAATTTTTTAAGTGAAAAAAGCAACAGTTTAATATTCCTTTGGAGTTAAACTTAAAGCTAAAACTTTTGGTTACTAACAGTATAATAAAAGTAAAAGGTTGCTACAGAAGGTTATTTAAATACAGGTCTCCATAAACACTAAGTAACTAAGTTGGACCGGTTCTGTGATATCTGCTTCATGTGTGCTTGAAGGTGGACAGGGTCTGAAACAAACAAACTCCATAATGTATCTAAGCTTAGGAAAGGTATATTCCATCCAGGTAAAAAGTGGTTATGATCAATCACTTGATCATTTACCACCAGGAGAAATTTGTTCTTATTAAGATTAGCCAAACTACCAAGATTAGTGCCTTGAGACATTTTCTGAAGTTACAGAAAAATAAAATAAAGATGAAGCAGGTGTTATCTAGAAAACTAGCCTGTAACTGGATACATCACAGTTTTGGTGGAGGCTTTGTAAGGAGATTCTATCATGCTTATTAATACTGGGTTCATTTCCTGAGATGCAATATACACATAACTAACATATCACATAAGTAACATATCACATAAGTAACATATACATATAAGTAACATATCACAGACATAACAGAGAAAGAGTATCAGAGCAATCTGAGCTCAAATCTTATTTCTTCTACTTTCAGTGGAATTGCATTTTATGTAGGGTTGAGGTTCTGAAGTTGATACACAGGCAAAAATTGTGCTGTTAGTACTACTTGAAAATCCCATTAATCGTCCATTAAATATGCCTATTTTGAGATTTTTTGTTTCAGAGTGACTGAACTCAGAAATCATATAAATGTTTTATTGCTTTGACTATTTCACAAGAATCCAAATTATTGGCTCTTTTGATTCTTGATAATCATCTTCATCATTCTGGATAGCCTTAATTATCTATTTTCTTTTTAACTTTTGTTAGAATTTGTCAACTTATTGTCTCTCAGCTCTAATTCTCAAATCTTTCATTGTATGTTCTCCAAAACTGGGTCTGAGGCCTTTAAATATTTTCTCTTTTCCAGCTGGCATGACGCTAAGCTTTATCAGTAGAGGGCACAAGAGAGACATTAGAGAAAGAGAAGGTTTTGCAGCTGGTTAAATAAAGTGCATTACTCCACAAGCTCCTGAAGCTTGTGCGCCTCTAGCACCCAGGACCTGCAGCATGGGAAGCCCTCCAGCACACAACTTCCCTAGTGCCCAAATCCTGCAGCACAGGTGGCTTCTCCAGCCTGTCATCCTCCCATGCCCAATTTTTTCCCTAGCCTTATTGAGGTAAATTCGGTATACAAAAAATAGTAAATAATTAATGTATATGCTTGTCTTACCATCACTTCTAAAAGTTTCTTTTTGTGTGAGTGTGGGTGTGGTAAGAACACTTAACATGAGGTCTACCCTCCTAACAAACTTTTAACTCATTGTTAAGTACAGGCACTATGTTGTATAGCAGCAGATCTCTGGAACCACCCTCAATATTTTTGTTGCAGAGTGCCTCTGGTAAGACATCTCTATGAACAGTTTTCCCTGCACCCTAGAGGGCAGATATCTGGCAAAGGTCTGCCAACATGGCATCCAAATGACTTCTCTGCCTTCAGAAAGTCACAGTCATGCCCTCTACAGCAAGGTCTAAATCTCAACCTCTTCCATTGGTGTTCCATCTCTGCCCAAGGGGATTGTGGCAGCTGTTTACACCTGCTATTCCTATATTCTTTCTTTCTTTTTTGAAAAAATTTCTAGCTTTATTGAGGTATAACTAATAAATAAAATTATAATATATTTAAAGTGTACAATATGATGATTGGGTATATGGATACATGAAATGACTCCCACAATCAAGTTAATTAAACATATATTCATTAATGTTCTACTTCTTACTAGCAATTCTTCATTACTCCAATGCCTTACTATACTTAATAAATATTTATATTAAACTTGCCCTGTTCAAATTCCTATGTGGTTTTTTCCCCTGATTGTCCCAGACTGATACACTATTAGGCAATGTATCCTTAAGATCCTCAATTGATTCTTCAAATTCCTGGAGAACGTCATTCAAGCCATCATAACTCTTTGGCAGCCTGGCCCTTAGATGATGTATCTCACTTTTTGTCAACAGTCAGGAAACCCTTTAAATCCTTAAAAATTGTTCACAAATCTTTCTATAGGTATCACCAAACACCTGATCATTTTGGGCTTTATTGTTCTCACATTACAAAGGATATTATGAACAACTCAGAGAACAAATTCTTAGCTCCCTTTTCATGGTTTCTCAGAAATATGTTCACTGAATGGAATGGTGCCATACAGTGTTATTTCTCTCTCTCTCTCTGCCAAGCACTGTAGTTGAATGACCACAATTCTGTTCTATTAACTGTGTGACCTCATACAGTCAATCTATCAGAGTTTCCTCATTGGTTTAAAAAAAAAAAAGATAACATCTGCACTACAGAATTAATAATGTGGATAATTAAGCAACTTAAATAAGTTATTATTTTTTTAAAAAGATTTATTTATTTTAGAGAGTGCAGCAGGGAGAGAATCTCCCTACTAAGTGTGGATCCTGACATGGGATTCAATCTCACAACTCTTCAGATCACAACCTGAGCCAAAACCAAGAGTCGGATGCTTCAGCAAATGTGACACCCAGGCGTCCCAATAAATATTTTTCTTTCTTTTTTTTTTTTTTTAAAGATTTTATTATTTATTTGTCAGAGAGAGAGAGAGTGAGCGAGCACTGGCAGACGGAGGCAGAGGGAGGCAGAGGGAGAAGCAGGCTCCCTGCCGAGCAAGGAGCCGGATGTGGGACTCGATCCCAGGACGCTGGGATCATGACCTGAGCCGAAGGCAGCTGCTTAACCAACTGAGCCACCCAGGCGTCCCCCAATAAATATTTTTCTTAATAAAGCATAATTTACACTTAATAAAGCCTGGCAGACAGAAAGCACACAAAGAGCACGAACTATAACAATAAACCTATGGCCACATGAGTTTGCATTCTGAAGGAAACAAGTTTGGATTAAAGCTGCTAAAGTAAGAGACAAGATATTTTTGGCCAAAGTTGGTCAAATACTTCAAAGACCATGTATTATAGCAGGGTAGTTAGAAGAATCCTGTTTACAATATAGGCTAGTGGTTCCCAAACACCAGTCACAGGACTGGCTGCATAAGATTTCTTTATACAGCTTTATCAAAAATATAAATAAATGTTCAGATCCCCCTGGTAGAAGCACTAATTGAGCAGGTCTGGGATAAGGCCAACCATCTGTATTTTAATCACTTCTTCAGTGATTCTAATGAGTGACCAGGTGTGAGGCCATTGTACATACTACTACCATCTTGTACTTTGAGGCCCAGGTAATAATTTATTATTCAATACCTTGTTCTTGTCTTACTAGGAAGTTGGACAAAGAAGGTGGGCAGGATACCTTAAGAACATCTTACAGGGTAGGGTTATATACAACCACTTTTCAAGCATAAGTTCCCAATAGATATCCAGATTCTATTCAACTCTGTTAATAGAAGAAAACTTTGCAAAAGGCAACACAAACTCAAAGAATTTTCAAGTGCTTTATTTGATGACTAGAACACTGAATGTATCAAGAAAGATGGAGGTTTCTTTCAAGATTAAATACTAAGGAGACACCAAACACAGAGGAAAGACAAAAGAAGTAAAATTTTCTCTATGCTAATTATTGTCCAACAATCTCACCAGGAGAGTAATAGTTATACACTATTTATAATAGTAATGGAAGCCAGGTGATGTATAAACAATATTACATTACTTACTTTGCCATTGTTTCTGCAGACAGGTCTTCAGAATTCTTGACTTTTGTTTCACCTAAAAAGAAAATATTTAAAAAATAAAATTCCCAATGATAGGAATTATAAAAGCAAGAGTATTCTCTTTCAAAAATCTCATTTTGGGGAATGAAATGCAGATTTTATTATTGTGTATGATGGGCTTAGCAAGGGTTTTCTGTTACAGATGTATCTTTATAGTTGGCCAAGGAAGATATAATTCTAGCGGCCTAGCAAAGATTTATCCACATTCCTTATATACCACCACCATCAGAATTTGGTTACATTAAAGGACATTTTTTTAGCTAAACAACAACATATATATGTGCATTAAAATATCTTTTATAGAAACTAATACTTTGCTCAAAGAGCCCAAATGGAACAGGCCAGGTTATTTTGTGGTCACACTGAAATTTGTAATACTTAACACTATTCAAAGAAGTTGGCAAATATATCATTGAGTCAGTGACTAATTAAGAACATCACTCACCATGACCTCGCAGATCTAAAGCCACAATCCTACACTGAACCCTACTAATGATCGCCGCCTAGGAAGATAAGGAAAATCTGAGTTAGCAAATCTTTCCCCATCACTAATGATAACTTTGTTAAATGAACTGCCATCAGAATTCAAGAATCTCAGAATAATCAAAGGAAGACATTTCACTTTTTTTTTCTTATTTGGGTACAGCTGACATACATTGTTACATTAGTTTCATGTGCATAACACAGTGATTTGACAAGTTTATACATTATTTTATGCTCACCACATACAACACTATTACATTATCACCAACTATATGCTGTACCAAAATTTTATTCCTGTGACTTACTCATTCCATAACTGGAAGCCTGTATCTCCCACTCCCCTTCACCCATTTTGCCCATTCCTCCATTCTCAACCCTCTAGCAACCATCAGTTTTTTCTCCATATTTATAGCTTTGATTCTATTTCTTGTTTTTTTTAGATACCACATATGAATGGAATCATTCAGTATTTGTTTTTCTCAGTCTCATTTGTTTCCCTTAGCATAATATCCTCTAGGTCTAACCATGTTGTCATAAATGACATGATCTCATTCTTTTTTAAGGCAGTGTAATATTCTGTTACATGTACATATCACATCTTCCTTATTCATTTGTCTAGTGATAGACACTTAGGTTGCTTCTATATTGGCTACTGTAAATAATGCTACAATAAACATAGGGGTGCACATATCTTTTCAAATTAGTGTTTTCATTTTCTTTGGGTAAATACCCAGTAGAGATATTATTGGATATATGGTATTTCTACTCTTAATTTTTTTAAGGAACCTCCATACTGTTTTCCATGGCAGATATACCAATTTACATTCCCACCAAGAGTGTACAATAGATGAAGAAAAGCGCTTGACAAAATTCAACATCCATTCATGACGAAAACTCTCAGGAGAGTAGGCTGAGAAGGAACATAGTTCAATATAATAATAAAGCTCAAATACAAAAAACCTACAGCTAACATCATACTCAACGGTAAAAAACTGAGAGCTTTTCCTCTAAGACCAGGAACAAGACAAAGATGCTCACTCTTGTCACTTTTGTTTAATAGAGTCCTGGAAATACTTGCTATAGCAATCAATTTATATTCCCACCTACAGTGCACAAGGGTTACCTTTTGTCTACAGCCTTTCCAATGCTTGTCTCCTGTCTTTTTGATAATAGCCATTCCAACAGTTGTGAGGTGATAACTCAGTGTGGTTTTGATTTGCATTTTCCTGATTAGTGATGTTGAATATCTTTTCATGTACCTGTTGGCCATTTATATGTCTTCTTTGGAAAAATGTCTATTCAAGTCTATTGTCCATTTTTATTTATTTATTTTTTAAAAGATTTTATTTATTTGACACAGAGAGAGAGAGACAGAGCACAAGCAGGGGAAGTGGCAGGCAGGCAGAGGGAGGAGGAGAAGCAGGCTCCCTGCTGAGCAAGGAGCCTGATGTGGAGTTCAATCCGGGGACCTGGGATCATGACCTGAGCTGAAGGCAGATGCTTAACTGACTGAGCCACCCAGGGGCCCCTATTGTCCATTTTTAATTGGATTTTTTGTTCTTATTGAGTTGTATGAATTCCTTACATACTTTGGATATTAACCACTTATCAGATAGATGGTTTGCAAATATTTTCTCACATTCTGTAGGTTGCCTTTTCATTTTGGTGATAGTTTGGGTTGTTTTTTGTTTTTTTTTCCTTTTGGCTATGCGGAAGCTTTGGGTTTGATGTACTCCCACTTGTTCCTTTTTGCCTTTTTGCTTGTGCTTTTGGTGTCATACCCAAAAAATCATTGCCAAGACCAACGTCAAAGGGCTGTCCACCTATGTTTTCTTCTAGTAGTTTTACAGGTTCAGGTCTTATATTTAAATTTTAATCTATTTCAAGTTAAATTTTTGTGAGTGATGTAATATGGGAGTCCAATTTTATTCTGTATGTGGTTATCCAGCTTTCCCAACACCACTTATTGAAGAGACTATCCTTCCTCCATTGAGTCTTCTTGGCTCCCCTGTCAAATTAGTTAATCATGTATGCATGGCTTTATTCCTGAGGTCTTGGTTCTGTCCCATTGGCCTATGTGTCTATTTTTAAGCTAGTACCATACTGTTTTGATTACTATAGCTTTGGATGCAAATATGACATCAGGAATTGTGATGCCTGGCTTCTTCTAAGGACTGTTTTGGCTACTCAGTATTTTTTCCGTTCCACACAACTTTTAGGAATTTTTCTTCTATTTCTGTGGAAAATGTCACTGGGATTTTGACAGGTATTGCACTGAATCTGTAGATGGCTTTGGGTAGAATGAACATTTTAATAATATTAATTCTTCTGATCCAAGAACATGGGGTACCTTTCCATTTGTGTCTTCTTCAATTTCTTTCATCGTCTTATAATTTTCACTGTACAGATCTTTCACCACTTTGCTTAAATTTATTCCTAAGTGTTTTATTTGCTATTGTAGATGGGATTGCTTTATTTTTCCAATAGTTCAGTGTCAGTGTATTAAATCATATTTTAAAAATCAGCTAGAGGTGCACCTGGTTGGCTCAGTTGGAGGAACATGCAACTCTTGATCTTGGGATTGTGAGTTCAAACCCCACAGTGGGCAGAGATTACTTAAAATAAGTAAATAAAAATTTTAGGAATCACCTAGAAAAGCAAGTCTTTTCTATTTCTATTACTCCAATGAATACCTTTAAAGAGAATAACAGACTGAAATTCTACTACACTTTGTTATTTGTTCCTGAAAGCTAATTTACAAGGGTTATTTAACACATTACAATGGTGGTAAAGCCTTCAATGCCAAAAACAAATCTATACTCTGGAAATACAATTAAGTGTGCCTGTGTGGTTCAGTCGGTAAAGAGTCTGCCTTCAGCTCAGGTCATGATCTCAGGGTCCTGGGCTCCCTGCTCAATGGGAAGTCTGCTTGTCCCTCTGCCTCTGCCCGTCCCCCTGCTCACACTCTAATAAATAAAATAAAAAATCTTTTAAAAAATTAAGTGGCAAAGATATTGTCAAATTTGCTTTATTACTCTACATTTTAAAAAGGGAGTTTTTTGAAAGGAGTAATCGTCAATCCCAACTTTATCTTGAAAGCAGTAATTTATGATCTGCCTGTCATTAAACAAGACAATAATGCTAAAGACAGATTTTCCATTTACTTATTTAATAAATCTTTCTATACTACATCTTTTAAAAAATCTGGCACCAATTAATAATGTGCTTACAGTATGAAAAAGATGGGCAATGTCCCTGCTCTCATAATGTTTACATCCTAGTGTGGCAAACAAAGATTAGAAAACAATGAAAGAACAAAGTAAATTCAGAGAGTAACATGTTCTATAAATAATGAAAAAGTGTTAGAGCATGTCCATAATAATTATTCTCTTTAAACGTATTCACTAGAGTAATAGAAGTAGAAACAGACTTACAAAGCAAGACTTCATTCTTTTTGCTGGCTGAGTAATATGCCTGTGTGTGTGTGTGTGTGTGTGTGTGTGTGAGAGAGAGACACGAATTGACAAAGAAGATGCATGTGTGTGTACACACACACACACACACATCTTCTTTGTCAATTTGTCTATTGATGGACATCTGGGTTCTTTCAATAGTTTGGCTACTGTGTACACTGCTGCTATTAAAATTGGGGTGCATGTGCCCCCTTTGAATCACTGTTTGTATCCTTTGGATTAAGACCGAGTAGGGCAACTGCTGGGCCATAGCGTAGCTCTATTTTTAATGTCTTGAGAAACCTCCATCCTGTTTCCAGAGTGGCTACACCAGTCACTCTGGAGAGGGTTCCCCTTTCTCTGCATCCTCCACATCTGTTGTTTCCTGAGTTGTTAATCTTAGTGACTCTCATTGTAGTTCTGATTTGTATTGCCCAGATGCTGAATGATGCTGAGCATTTTTTCATGTGTCTGTTAGCCATTTGTATGTCTTCCTTGGAGAGAAGTTCCTGTCTTCTGTTCATTTCTTGACTAAATTTTTTGTTTTGGGGGTGTTGATTTTGATGAATTCTTTATAGATTTTGGACATCAGCTCTTAATCTGATACATCATTTGCAAGTATCTTTTCCCATTCTGTAGGCTTTTTAGTTGTGTTGACTGTTTCCCTTGCTGTGCAAAAGCTTTTTATCTTGATGAAGTCCCAATAGTTCATTTTTGCTTTTGTTTCCCTCACCAAGATTTATTTATTTTAATGAGAGAAAAAGAGAGAGAGAGAGAGAGAGAGAGTGTGCACACAGGAGGGGAGGGGAAGAGGGAGATAATATTCAAGCAGTTTCCCCACTGAGAGTGGGGCTTGATCTCATGATCCATGAGATCATGACCTGAGCAGAAACCAAGAGTCAGATGCTCAAGTGACTGAGCCATCCAGCCACCCTGTTTTGTTTTTTAAGATTTTATTTATTTATTTGACAGAGAGAGACACAGCAAGAGAGGGAACACAAGCAGGGGGAGTGAGAGAGGGAGAAGCAGGCTTCCCACTGAGCAGGGAGCCCAATGCAGGGCTTGATCCCAGGACCCTGGGATCTTGACCTGAGCTGAAGGCAGACGCTTAACGACTGAGCTGCCCAGGAGCACCCCCCAGCTGCCCCATTTTTTTTGGTAGCTTTTTGATTACTGATTCAATTTTGTTTCTTGTGATAAGTTTATTCAGATTTTCTATTTCCCCCTGTTTCAGTTTTGGAAGATTGTATGTTTCTAGGAACTTATCCATTTCTTCTAGGTTGTCCAGTTGGACACTGGGATTGCTAATTTTAGACAAATAACTTTTCATATATTTGGTATTATTTCCTTAGAACAGATTCCTAGAAGTACAACATTGGTACAAATATTGATAATTCAAAGTGCTAAATTACTTTCCAAGAGAGCTCTATTTGACACTAAAGAAAAGAACAGTGAAGTAGGAGTTGGAAGATGTGATTTCTAGTCCCAATGTTTGAAAATATTTGTTTTCTAATGCCACTGCCAACACTAAGATTCGTTTTTGGAAAATATTAATTTGATAACTAAAAGAAATGATACCTCCTATGTGAATCATATCTGATTACTAGTGAGGATGCACTTTCTCATGCTGTATGTTCTCCATGAACTGTGTCTTCATGTCCTTTGGTCTCGCATATCCTGTGTCTGGGATTTTTCTAACCATGTTCTATCTTTTGGTATCAGCCATACGTAAATGACTTATTGACATCTGATCAAGCCTTTAGAATGATTTACTTTCTCAAATAGGATACAATGAATAAAATTTATCCTTTTCTTAATTGTTCAAGGTCAGTTTTAACTTCTTCAAGGAATAACTATTGAGCACCAACTCCAGAACAGGTCCTGTGTGTTGTCATACTAAGAGTGAAAAAGGCACAGTTCCTGCTGTCAGGGATCTCATGATCTAGCAACACAACTATCAACCACAGTTGTTCATCTCTTCCTTTCGCTGTAAGTATACTTGTCCTCCTGCTATGCTAGTACCTTTTTGTTTCTATTTTACTATAGTATTTTACCAGTTAACATGTGGGTGGAATTCTGAGAGTAATTCTGCCTCTCAGGATCATAAGGTGCTTGGGGTTATTCTTGCTGACTGCCATGGCTGCCTTCTCAATCATGTTCTAGTGTTTACAAAAATATGGCCTCTGGAGTCAAGTCAATTGCCAGAGCACGAATTTTTACATACCCATTTTTATTTCCAAAGCACTGTCACATATAAACTCATTTAGTGGGCTGGTATACTGTCAGGAATAACAACAACAAAAAAGGGCAGGTAAATTTAACCAGCAAAAGTCCAAGCTATTAAGCTCAGTAGTAAGGAATTTCCTTGATTATACAAGTTAATCAGATAACAATTGGGACATAATGATCTATCTATAAAAGATTTTCACAAAGAATGGGATGCTAATAGATGTTTTAGAAAAAAGGAATTGGGTGGTCAAATACATTTGGAAGACACAGGTGAAATGAAATAGATTTATTTAGAAAAACATCCTAAAGGCTTTAATAACATACTGATATATAGTGAAATTCTGACAGAAATCAGAGAAAGATATTATATGTTATATTTCTTAAACTCATTTAATCATAAAAACCTTATTTCATTAATATCTCATGGAACTTGTAAATTGTAGACTATACTTTGGTAAAAAAAGAACTAGAGATTTCCTCTACACTAACACGTATAATGTCAGCAGCTATTTATCAATCACCTCCTCTATGCCAGTCACTTTCCACGTTATTTCATCTTTCTATGAAATAAAAATATTTAATATCAATATATGTTAACAAATCACTTATTATGACATTTATACATGACTTTAAAATGTACAGTTTTCATATTCCATTATTTTACATAATTTTCAAAGAACTCTTGAAGTATAAGAAGACTGTATTTGGAGAGTAAAGGCTTACATGTCTTGTTCTATTGGTTCAGGGGAACTGGAATACAGTTACTACTCTAGCTCCTACATTAGAACAGGCATGTGATGCTATTATTCATTCATTCAAAAAACATTCCTTGAGCATACAATTAAGTGCCAGGCATAACTAAGCCATGGTCTTCACCTCACAATCTAGTTACCTAGTTGAGGAATGTAAATGATCAAAGCAATGCTACTAAAATGTGAAATGTGGCTAGTCCAAAATGAGACGTGTTATAAGTGCCTTACTGCCTTACTGAATTTCAAAGACAGTATAAAAAATAAGGTAAAATATCTCAGTAGTAATTTTTATATGGATTATTTATTAAAATGATAATACTACAGGTACAATAGGTTAAATAAGATATATACTATTAAAAACAATTTCACTTTTTTTTAAACCTATTTTATGTCTCTACTAGATTTAAAAATTACATATGCAGCAAAAATTTACATATATGGTTTGCATTATATTTCTGTTGGATGACACAGGTGTAGGGAGATGAAAGAGCCTGGCACTTAGAGCCAAATCAAACAGCTATGTCCTAAAGTAAGGGAAAGGAAGTAGCAAACAAGATAGGAATCAAATCATTTAATAACTTAATAACAGATGAGTAAGTGCCTATGTGTCAAGAACTGTTCCCAATAATCCTGCTGCCAGGAACATAATGGTATGTTCAGGGCCCTCCTCAATTCTATAGCCATCTAGCTCCAGTTACCCAGTATTGCATTCCCACTTGCTCCCATTTTTCTGTCCCTTAGACTCCCTATTGGTAAATAGAGGAAGTATGTATATCTCCCTGATAGAAACCAGAAGAAAAATAGGAATAATGTTACTATGTTCCTTAGCAGCACCTCTCCTTGCACAGTCAAGAAAATCAGGACGATCTAGAACTGGTAGCATTCACAGAGACATACATCCTCTATTCTAGACAAGGGTATCATCAACCAAATATTGTTTACTTCCCAGTAGCTTTAATGATCTATTTTAATATCATTAAAATATAAAGCATTATTGAGGCACTTGGGTGGCTCAGTCATTAAGTGTCTCTCTTCATCTCAGCTCATGATCCCAGGGTCCTGGGATCAAGCCCTGCATTGGGCCCCCTGCTTGGCAGGAAGCCTGCTCTCCCTCTCCCACTCCCTCTGCTTGTGTTACCTCTCTTTCCGTGTCTCTCTCTGTCAGATAAATAAATAAAATCTTAAAAAATAGATATACGTAAAGCATTATTTTAAAAAAGAAAAAAAATTTCCAAATATTTATGGAGCATCTCCATGTATACAAGTACTACGCTAGGGTCTATGAAGGAATTAAAGGATAGACATTATCTCTACCTAAAGCAACTGAATAGAATATTTCTGCTTACCTATTACTTAGATTACTTAGATACAGACCCCCACATTTGACCAGGAGCAAATCCCATCTCCCTCATCCCAATGCATTATATATAGAACATTTTATAAAAAGTTTGAAGAATTCATGAATTAAAGCTTACCCCAGTAAAGAACAGGTGATCTTGGGCCTACCATGAAAAATATTCACAATCAACTCACATCCCTAACTTTCTTATAACAAGCTATATGAGTGAATACAGAAGGAAGAGTTAGGCTAGTCAAATTCAGCTAGAAGTAAACAATGATTGTGCTAACATCAACTTCTATTATCAGCTACTTACTTACCGTGAACACAGCCCAGGATAGGGCAGAATGGCCTCCTCCATGCAGAAGGAGTAAGACGGGACCCTCTGAACCACTCTTGTAAACTCGGAAAGTGTATGAATAGTTAAAGATAATATATCTAAGCTTTTGCTCACTTAAGTTTTTGATTGATTATTTAATTGTAATAATACTGATTAGAAAACTCAGGCAGTACCGGACCCTATATAAAGCTGCAGACTTCCAAACTTAAGAGATACTTAAATAGAAGTTTCTGAAACACCAAACCTGTTTTTGAAGCATGGAGCCAGTATGACCACTTTTTCAATGGGGACAAAAAAAAAAAAAAAATCCCTTTGCCCTAACGAAGACCTACAGTCCCTGGTTTCTAGATGCTAAACTGATTCAATTCATCTGATTCATGAAACCTTCCCCTGGACCCTTAAGAGATATATCAGTCTCAGGAATTTAATTCTTAATCCTTTCCCCATGCATTAGACAATTATGTCCAAGTATGATACTGGCACAGACTTACAGGTTAAATTCCATGCTGTACAATTACAGGTGGGGAATAAAAATGAGACAAACAGCAAGACTAAAGAACACTTTAGAAACTAAACGTGTCTTCTTAGACAGCATTATAAGCTTGCTAAAGAATAAGCCATTTTGCAAAGGATATATCCTTGCCAGTTTCATTCTCTACTTCTACATCTTCCATGGACTCAAAGTACTGACTCCAAGAAACGGGGGAAAAGTCTCGCTTTCTTCCAGGGCTAAGGGAAAAAAAAGAGAGAGAGAGAGAGAAAGAAAGTTCAAGTAAAAAACAGTTATGCATGAAAAGATAAAATCTTGATCAACAAATGCTAAATGTAAATATGAATTGAAAACTGCAAGGGTATTTGCTCTTTAAGAGTGAGGAGTTTTCATACAGAAACCATCACGTAAAGATGTGTTTTTAAAAGTTCAAGATGTAAGAGTAAAAATGTCAGGATTTTAGGAAATTCATTAGTATATTTTAATCACAAATAAATCCCATGTACATATAACACAAAACCTGCTAGTTCTCTCTCCTTGTTCTTGGCTATCAGCTCATTCCTATCCTCTCAAGCCATTTTAATATCATTCCTGCAATAATCAGTAATAAGGGTCACTATTCCTTCTTTATACTTTTAATCTTCCACATTATTTCATGCTTTTTCATTATTTCCAACCCATCAATATACAAGCTTCATAAAAGGCAAACTGGCAATGCCTTGACCTTCTAGGAATTTATCCAAAGATATGCTCATGCAGAAATGAAATGACTTATCGATTTAATGTAGCATTGTTTGTAACAGAGAAAAATCAGAAACAACTTAAATATCCACCAACAGGTAATAGATGAAAATAAATTGTGGTACACAGAGAAATAATATTTAGTTATAAAAAGATAGAAACAATTACATGCTGATAATATTTTTTGTTTTTTTTTATAATATTCTTTCTATATAGTATAAGACACACTGTTAAGTAAACAAACAAACAATGCACCATACTACTATTTGGGTAAAAACGGGAAGTATGTGTAAATATAATTGCTTATATATGGTTAGAACACCTCTGGAAGAATAATAATATAACATTTGATATACCCTGGAAGGGGAACGTTGACTGGGAGATGGGAGGGACAAATTCCAATGTACATCCCTTTCTATCTTTTGATTTTTGAACCATGAATTATTTTTTAAAAATTACTCTAAAACAAAAATAACCAGTAAATGTCTGTTTACAACCTCTGTCTTCAATCTTGGATGAAATACAAGAAAGGAACCCTGACACTTACCTTATTTCCAAATCTATTTTCCTCAGTAATGGTGAGAATTCAGAATTCTGTCAGCAACAAAACGCTACCTCCTATCAGATATCTTCCTGTATGTGCCATGGGGGCAAATGGAGAATATACACGAAGTATAATACAGAGCCCCTTTTAAAGACTTAAGTTAATACAAAAGCACTCTAGGTTGACTATAATATGGGAATTACAATGAAGCAACTGCACCATTAGGTATTCTTTCAACAGCCAAATATTTATTGAACAGTAATCTATTCTCTTCTGGCATTGAACAGATCATTAGTTCTAAATCCATGTAACAATAATCATCTAAGGAGCTTTTAAAAATACTGATGCTTAGGTTTCACTTCTAGAAATTGCTTTAAATGGCTTGAAGTGTGGTGTAGGCACTGATAATTTTTAAAGTTCCCCAAGTTGAAAGAGAGGTGCTAGGAATACAAAGGTAAATGATTTGGAATGAGAGAAGAGTTCAAATTCCTCACAGTTTCTACCATTTCTCTATAATTCCCTACAAATCCCTAACAGTTACAGTATGGATTTGGGCAAATTCAAATTATTTAAATTCTTTCTGCCTTGGATTATAGCAAGTGAATAAAATATGTTTTTTCTTTTTTCTTTTCTTTCTTTCTTTCTTTTTTTTTTTTTTTTAAAGAGAGAGAGCACATGTGTGTGGGAAGAGGGTAGATGGGAGAGGAACAGGGAGAGAATTTTAAGCAGGCCCCACTCTCTGTGGGGAGCTTGACAGTGGGGCTGATCTCATGACCTGAGCTGAAACCAAGAGCTGGAAGCTTAACCAACTGAGCTACCCAGGTGCCCCAAATAACATATATTTTAAAGGATTCTAATACATCTGGGATTTCACAATCTGGTTTCTCTTCATATCATATAAATCTTTCCCCTTTTACTAAAACATCTGTCATTTAGTAGTTGCTCAGTAAATGGGTAAAATCCTATCTTCTGATAGAAAAACTGCCTATGCAAAAGTAAACTCCAACTTCAACCTAGACAAATTTTTTCTGGTTTGCTGGTTGCACTTGAGTTCCTACTGGAAAGCTAAAAGTAGAATTCTTAATTCTACGGATTCATAAATCCGTCACTCATAAATCCACCTATGCATATACTAATTTGAGTATAACAACCACACATAGCATGTCAAACACGTCATAATGGATTCTAAGGATCTATGGATGAATTTTTGATATCTGGACCTAGGACATCATCACAGTAATAGTATCTTAACATTTACTGTGCCACAACAGTGAATCATTCTGCCAAGTAATTTACAGGCATGATTCCATGGGTAGAAGAAAACACTTGCAAATCATAGATCTGGTAAGGAACTTGTATCTAGAGTATATAAAGAACTCACAACTCAGTATAAAGACAAATGACCTATTTATTTTATTTTATTTTTAAGATTTATTTATTTATTTGACAGAGAGAGAGATCACAAGTAGGCAGAGAGGCAGGCAGAGAGAGAGGGGGAAGCAGGCTCCCTGCCGAGCAGAGAGCCCAATGTGGGGCTTGATCCCAGGACCCCAGGATCACGACCTGAGCCGAAGGCAGAGGCTTTAACCCACTGAGCCACCCAGGCACCTCCAATCTATTTTTTTTTTTAAATGAGCAAACAATTAGAATACACATTTCTCCAGAGAACAGCTACAAATGGCCAATAAGCACATAAAAAAAATACTCAGCATCATTAGTTACTAAGGAAATGCAAATCAAAACCACAATGAAGAACCACTTTACATAACCAGGATGGCTATAAACAAAAAGATCAATAAAGACAAGTGTTGCTGAGGATATGGAAAATTAGAACCCACATATATTGCTGATGAGAATATAAAATGGTGCAGCCGCTTTGGAAAATAGTTTGTCAGTTCCTCAAAAGATTAAACACTGAGAAATACCATGTGATTCAGAAATTTCACTCTTTGGTGTACCCAAGGGAAATGAAAACAAATGTCCACCTTAAAATATGTACAGGAATATTCACAGCAGCATTGTTTGTAATAAATAAAATGGAGAAAAATCTCAAATGTCCATCAACCATTGAATGGACAAATTAACTCTGGTATCCAAACAATGGAATACCATTCTTCAATAAAAGGAATGACGTTTTCCAACCTGCTATAACATGTCCGAACCTTGAAAATACTATGTTGAGTGAAAGAGGCCAATCACTAAAGATCACATACACTATATAATTCCATTACTGTAAATGTCAAGATTAGGTAAATCTATAGATAGAAAATAGATTAGTGGATGCCTAGGGCTGGGAGGTTTGAGGGCTGACTGCTAATGGGCATGAGGACTTCTTTTTTAGGGTGCTGAACGTGTTGTAAAATTCATTGTGGAAATATGTTACTATGCTAAAAAAAAGTGTATACTCTAAATGGGTCAGTTGTATGGCATGTGAACTTGATACTCAAAGAATAGATAGATTATAATACTAGTACATGAATTAAAAAAAAATAGAATGAGAAGAAGCCAGGTCAGATGGAACAAAATACAAAATAAGATCATAGAAATAAATCCAAATATATCAAGGATAGATTAAACTCACTAGAATATTCTCTAGGATAATTCACGCAAAAAAATTGAAGCTGATCTGAAACAAATATCCTCAGAGGAGATTTTTTTTTATACCAGCTGTATACTATTTTGTTTTTTTCTAAAAGATTTTATTTATTTACCTGACAGAGAAAGACAGCGAGAGCAGGAACACAAGCAGGGGGAGTGGGAGAGGGAGAAGCAGTCTTTCTGCCAAGCAGGGAGCCCGACGTGGGGCTCAACTCCAGAACCCTGGGATCATGACCGGAGCTGAAGGCAGACACTGAACGACTGAGCCACCTAGGTGCCCCTCTATATACTATGTTAAAAGAGATAAATGTTCCAAAGTAAGAGAGACAAAGATATTGTAGCCAGATACTAGCCACAATAATTTAAGGCTAAATATTCTTTTTTTTTTTAAAGATTTTATTTATTTGACAGAGAGTGAGCACAGGCAGACAGAGTGGCAGGCAGAGGGAGAGGGAGAAGCAGGTCCCCTGCTGAGCAAGGAGCCCGATGCCCACATCGATCCCAGGAGTCTGGGATCATGACCTGAGCCGAAGGCAGCTGCTTAACCAACTGAGCCACCCAGGCGTCCCAAGGCTAAATATTCTTTCTCAAAATTCAAGGGATTTTTCTATCATTCTATCAAGGGATTTTTCTAAGAAAGGTACTATTGTTGAGATTTTTTTTTAAAGATTTTATTTATTTGACAGACAGAGATCACAAGTAGGCAGAGAGGCAGGCAGAGAGAGAGAGGGAGGAAGCAGGCTCCTTGCTGAGCAGAAAGCCCAATGCCGGGCTCAATCCCAGGACCCAGAGATCATGACCTGAGCCGAAGGCAGAGGTTTTAACCCACTGAGCCCCCCAGGTGCCCCGAGATTTTTTTTTTTTTACTAAGAATCTTTTTATCTCCCATATTTCTAAATTTTGATGTTAAACTAGAACATGCGACTGTCTAGAAGATTCCTTAAATTTTCTCTTCTATTGAATTTATATCTACTATACATATTTTCATTCCCAACAGCTATTTCTTGTTCTCTGAAACGAGGTCCCCTCCCCTCTTTTTTAAAGAGCACTCTATTCTTGTTTCATAGATGCCATATTGTCTCTTGTCTCTCTGACAAGAGATACTAGGTTTTTTAGGATTTTATTTTGTTCTATGCATTATTATTTCGTTTTCTCATTTTGTCTTTATACCTGTCTTTTGTGTTAGAGGCTTTCCCTGGATATCTGGTGATTCTACGAGAGAACAGAGCTTGCTGACTACTAAATATGACATACAGTTAATAAGTAGAGATCTAACCTTTTAAATGGGGGACTCTTCCCCCAAACATCAGAATCTGCATGTTTTTTCTCAGGCCAGTCATTTGTCTGGAGAGAAATCCTCCAATCTCCTGCCTGGGGCCATAAGACTAACTCTTAGCCTTCTGGGAAAAGACCTGAATAGTCTCACTTGTTTACTCATTCAACCAACATTCACTGAGCACATATAAGATACTATTTTAGGGACTGGCGATACCTTTTGTCTGAACAAAACAGACAAAACCCCCTACTATTTTGGTGTTTGCACTCCAACAGAAGGAGACTTAAGTAAAAATTTTACTTAAGTAAAAATTTGTCAGGTAGTGGTGTCATGGATAAAAAAATAAAGGTGGGGCAGGGGACAATGAATGCCGGGTTAGGAAGGGCTATAGTTTAAAATCAGGGGATTTTTTGCTTAAAGCAAAGACCTGAAGGTAAGGGAGCAAGCCTGAGTGTGCCTAGAAGACAGAAGGTATACCTTTACTTAATCCCTCCTCTCTCATCCTATTGCTTTACCTTTGTTGCCATATTGTCTCTGAGTCTGGAGACACACTGGTTTCTCTAGACATTAACCATCACACTGAGGGAAAGGAGATCTGGGACTCTAAAGGTGCTTTATACAGATTTTCTATCAATCTTCCTGTTTTAGCCCCCTTTCAAAGGTACTTAGCTCCTACAATTCCTGAGCCTGTATGGAGTTATGAGATGGATTAGCCTGTACTTTCATTCTCCTTCTGTGGGTAGTTTTCAGTTTGTTCTTCTCTGCTAACAGTCAACTTGCTATCTTCCTAAATCTTGGTAGCCTATCTATCTTCTCTCCTCTATTTGTCCTGTGGTGTTATTCCTTTTTCCAAATTACTCTACCATAAATTAATAGGGTTTGATAAGAGAATGAATGAATTAATTTCCACCACAGCTCTCTGGGGTAGCTATTCCTATTTTGCAAATGAGAAAACTAAAGCCAAGAGAGGTTAAATAACTTATCCAAGACACAGAAAGCAGCTGAGCTAAAATCTTATTCTCAGGGTTACTTCTATATCAGTTTTCAATACTACCTTCAAAATAATACTAGCTTCTCTATTCTTGAAATCACCCAAGCTAGCAATGAGCATGCGCAAATCCCTAGGAAGAGGTGAAAGAGGATTAGTTCTTGCTGTAGGGGTAGTGACTGGCAGAAGACCTTCGTAGCAAGCCTGAGTACCAGGGAGACTAAAGAAAAAGTCAAGGTTATAAATGTAGATGGCTATGGGACAGAGCAGGAAGGTGGAGCGAGAAGGAAGAATCAAAGACAATTCTCAAGTTTCTGTGATGCCATTGACAAAGAGAGAACATAAGAGGCCATTTTAAAGAACTCTAGGTTAACAAATACTGATTTACCATGGGATTGAAATCCTAGATTCTATTCCTATTAGTTTTCTTTGTTAGCCATTGGTAAATGTTGTTAATTGGGCATCATGGAATCCAAAAATGAAAATAGTAGCATTTACCACAACAGCCTGCATTAGACAGGACAGGATACTTAGGGCTCCATATATGATGTGGTTTCAAGCAAATGAATGAAAGCTTATCTCACTTAAGATCACTTTCAAATAGGGTACTTAATCCCTGGGAACTTCCAACCTGCTGAGTCAGATCATGCAAAAATATACATTTTAAATGGATGGATGAAGACAGACGGCTGCAGCACTGGAAGAACTACTGTAATCTTATACTTCCGATAATAAAAGAATTCTGCTTTATTTAGGTCTAGAAAAATTTCTCAATTTTATTTCTGCCACTTACCCAACCTAATAACTTATTTTTCCAAAACCCTAAAAGTAAAGAGAAAAAAGATATGAAAATTTTAGTACAGTGATCTGGTCTCAAAGAAAACAAAATCACTGAGATATCAGTAATGAAAGCAAGAAAGAGTACAAAGCTTTTTTTGATGCTTTACAAGGGCTAATTGTAGCTGCTTACTCTTATAATCAATGTTTGTAGCTGTACTCAGGGATCAGAATTATGTAAGCTACTATTCTGTGGACAGTACCACAACAGGAAGAAAGCAAGCAGGTCTGGAGTCAGAGTTTATAAGCCAATAAAGTCCATATAGAAGCCTCTAATAAGTATATAGTTCAGAACCAACCACCATATAATTCCCTTCTCAGACTCACCCGAATGTCATAATAATGTAGAATATAAGACATATTTCATAATATATTTCATTTCATATATGTTTAGGGCAATTATTCTGGAGCCTCTTTCCAGTCATGATTTGCTTATATAATCAACAAAGTTAATTCCAACTCAATTTTTGACTATGCCCTTTATGATGGGCCCTGATATACTTCCTGGGCATTTGGGAAATCGGCAGGCCAAAAGTTCCCACTGATGAACAAAACTTGGTTCTTGCCCTCAAAATGCTCATGCCTGGGAGAAAATAGGTAAGTAAACAGTCACTGTATACTAAAGCTAGGGCAGAAATACACCTAGCATACCACAAAAACTCATAGATGGCACATCCAGTCTTGTTTGGAACACTGATGGGAACGGAATCAGGTCAGGGAAGGATTCACAATGATGATGTCCAGTATGAAGATTTTCTTAAATGTTATACGAATCTGAAGTACTATCCTTATTAAATAATGACCTAGATTGGGAAAGTAATTTCTCTAATTACCAAATAAAACTTCCCGAAACTCTGTGAGAAAAATGTTAGTATAAAAATTCTACAACTTAAAAATGGGTTTCTATTCCAAAGGTCTGTAAAGTAGTGGTTGGGAAAAATGAAGCACATTTTCCCTAAAATACTAGTAAATTCTGAAATATTAGTAAATATCATGAAATATTAGTAATTCTGAAACATTAGTAAATTCTCTGGGTAGTTCTACCCCCAAGACTACTTAGCCATACAACATGATAAAATGCTATTTGTGATGAAATTCAGCTAATTAACAATGTAGTTCAAGTGATTAACACAGAAAAGTAAATTTGAAGTGATTTTACTATAACTTGAACCATGATTCTTATGCTTTTTTTTTTTTTTTTTTTTTTTTTTTTTTTTTTTTTTTTTTTTTTTTTTTTTTTTTTTTTTTTTTAAGATTTTATTTATCTGACACAGAGAGAGAGAGAGAGAGATCACAAGTAGGCAGAGAGGCAGGCAGACAGAGAGAGAAGGGGAAGCGGGCTCCCCGCGGAGCAGAGAGCCCGATGCGGGGCTCGATCCCAGGACCCTGGGATCATGACCTGAGCCGAAGGCAGAGGCTTTAACCCACTGAGCCACCCAGGCTCCCCCATGATTCTTATGCTTAAGGAAAAGCTGATTTAATTAAAAAGGGGTGGGAAGGATTAAATGAAACAAACCATTTATGTATTTGTGCTAGGCACTTTACAAGCATTACCTAAATTTAATCCTCCTAATAATCTGAGCTATATTTTCTTAATAGAATAAAGATAGGAGGATATAAATATGAAACCATGGAAGACTATAAAGAGGCCACAAGTTCATTTTTGCACATTGTGAATAATTACAGTTTAAAATATCATTTCTATATTCCACAAATCTATGGCTTTTCCTTCCCTACTCAATTCAGGGTGGACAATTTTAAACTACTGGAAACAACACCATCTGTCCACTGTATTAGAGCATCATTCATTCATTCATTCATCAAATGTTTACTGAGCTCCTATGTGCTACCCACTTTAGGGCAAATAAATAAAATACAGGAGTTTACGATTAAATTAAGGAAGACTAAACAAGTAGATTACAATGGGGTTGTTAGAAGAACAGATAAAATACTGTATATATATAGCAATGTCAAAAATAAGATGAACTATAATTTTACGTACCACTAAGAAAAAAAGCTACCAATAAGAAAAAAAGCTACCAATTAAAGTAAGACACACTTGACCACTTAGAATTCACTTTAAATTTCTTAAAAAGCTCTTTTATACTTATACTGATTCAACATATATCACTTATGGCTATAAGTAAAGGAAAATAAGAGCAAAATACTTAAAGTATTTTTAATCAATTTCTTCATACCGAGAGTTCTATTCTCTTTTGAATAACTTTGACTAATACAGTCCTCTGTGCCTCACAAGAACATTGGTGATGGGATGTTTCTTTTTTTTTTTTAATTTTTATTTATTTATTTATTTGTCAGAGAGAGAGGGAGAGTGAGCGAGCACAGGCAGACAGAGTGGCAGGCAGAGGCAGAGGGAGAAGCAGGCTCCCTGCCGAGCAAGGAGCCCGATGTGGGACTCGATCCCAGGACGCTGGGATCATGACCTGAGCTGAAGGCAGCTGCTTAACCAACTGAGCCACCCAGGCGTCCCAGATGGGATGTTTTTTAAAACTAAACACCAGCTCATATGCTGACTTTACCATTATATGGAGAGCTCTATTATTTTTTTACTCTAACTTTAGGAATAATGCTTAATTCATCTGACTGAATACCCACTACTTCTCACAACCATTCAGTTTTCAGTGGTTAAGAGGGTGCTCCACTTTTGTCTCTAAGATTTTCTTCCAAGGTACGAACACCTACTTTGCAAGATTTGATGCTGGTTTTGGTGTTTGCTCAAACAAGCAGGGAGAACCAAGACAGGGCTGTTACTTGACCAACAGCAATTGTTAAGACACTATCATTTTAAATACAAAAAGAAATGTATCTTAGAATTCATGAATTATAGTAAATAGGTTTCCTTTACCCAGTTTTATAATTTAAATAATGATTCTACATATACAGTATCTCTTCTCAAAAACAAATGAGGTTAGTAGTACCCATATTAAAATCTTAAAAAAGCTTTTATTGAAGTATAATTAACATGCAATGTTATATTTAGTATTACAAGCATTTTAAGAAAATAAAAGTCAAGCTTATACTACTTAAGTAGTATGCAGTATGCCAGAAAGGGAATCCTAGTTTGTTGATTTAAAACCGATATTCTTTCTCCTACAGAAGAAGTACAAAATAAATAGTATTGATACAGGGTTGGCAAACTATAGCCTATAGGCAAATCCAGCCATTGCCTGTTTTTATATGGCTCATGAGCCGAGAATGGTCTTTACATTTTTAAAAGCTGGGAGTAAAGAAAAAAGAATAATATATAATAACATGAGATAATTACATGAAATTCAAATTTCAGTTGAATTTGAATTGTTAAAATATTGTTAGAACACAATCACATTCAATTACATATTGTCCATGGCTGCTTTCACCACACTCAGCAGAGTTGAACAGCTGTTATAGAAACTGTACTGCAAACCATAAAATGGTTACTATCTGGCCCTTTACAGAAAAGTTCACCAATCTCTGGTATAAATGATAGGTCTTATAAAAGGACAGAAAATAGTCTTCACCCTTAGAGAACAAGGGATAAACCAAGCAAGGGCAGAAAAACCCAATCCTATAAAATGCAGGTCCTTCCAAAAATAATTGCTAATTGACATTTATTCTCTTAGAGTAATAGAAGTGCTTTCATGTTTGGGGAATCACAAAAGAAGAGGTAAACTGCTACAAAATAAAATCAAAACCAGGCATAAATCTTTACATATAACAGACTAATTGCGGATGCCTGGCTGGCTCAGTCAGTTAAATGTCTGCCTTCAGTTCGGATCAGGCTTCCAGAGGCCTGGGATCCAGTCCCACATTGGGTTTCTTACTCAGCAGGAGCCTGTTTCTCCCTCTGCCTGCTGCTTCCCCTGCTTGTGCTCTCTCTTTGACAAATGAATGCATAAAATCTTAAAAAAAAAAAAAAAGAGAGAGAGAGAGAGAGAGAGACTAATTGTAGACATGAGCTACAACCATATGAGTATGTTAAATTCAAATTAAGACAAGGTATTTGGAAGCACTCACAACACACTTTGCCTAAGTGCTGGTGTTGAAATAAAGCATAGATTCCATTATTTCATGAAGTGAAACAGCTTTCAGAAGAAAGGGAATACAAGTTTAGTTATGCCATCTTCATGGAACTGGTGAAGAAAAAAGATTGTTCTTGCAAAATGAGGCCAAATATGTCTAGGATAGGTCAGCACTTAGTAGCCAGCATGCTTGAAACCAGGGAAATTGAGATAGAACTTTTACCCTTAAGAAGTTCATCATCTTGAAGAGTAGACAGTCAACCAAAAATTACAAGTCAGAAGGAGAAGGGTTAAACTGCAGAAGGCTATGGGGACAGCTGTGCTGCTTGCCTACTATGTGATGATGCCTACCAGGATTATTATATCATTAACTGCTCAGGAAAGAAGGAAGGGCAGGGCAGAATAGGAGGAAGGGAGGAAAATTTCTCCCTGCATATTTAGAGAACAAGGAATAAGAAAAGTTGTATGCTTTGAAGTTAATGTCTCAAATCTAAATAGGCATAATAACCTCAATATCTACTAGGCTGCTTAAATCTGTTAAGAGAGTTATGAATGAGTCATGAGCCGCACAGTAGCAGTCCTAGTCACTGTTGCCATAAATTCTCTAGTCTAGGAGTCTTGCAGTGGAGGCAAAATACTGAAGTTTAATTGCAGCGAGCTATTTAAATCAAGGCATCAGTGCTAAAAAAAAAAAAAAAAAAAAAAGTCCTCATTAGGAACACTTTGAAGGGAATGGAAAGAAGGCAACCAGATGGCTGTCTGGGTTGTGGTAGTTTAGAGTGTTTATTACTAGTGATAAGGGCATGTTATTAAAGCAGCAGAGTGAAGATTCTAAAAACTACATACTGGATCAGATTATTAGAGATCATCTAACCTAAATCTTGTGTTATGGAAGGGGACAATTAATTAGTTGCCTATTATGTGTCAAACAGAATTTTCAGTTCTGCAAGAAAAGTTTCCCCATTTTAAAGACAAGGAAATACAGACTCAAATGTAAAATGATTTGCCCAGAGCCACTTTCAGTACCAATGGAGCTTGGATTTAAACTCAAGTATATGTCTGGTTCCAAAGTGCTCTTTCTACTACATAATCATAATGAGTCCCAGAGAGAAGGAAAGATAAATTGACCAGAGCCACATGGCTTATTAGCGGCAAAGACAGGACTTCCACTTACACCCAGAAAAAGTCCAGAGCAAAGAACACACATAGACGCATGGTGGAAAAGGAGTGACAGTAAACAACTTCAGCCTTCTCCTATGATTTGGATGACTGGATTTTTCAACACAACTTCCTTCTTTTTTTTTTTTTGGCATATGTGTATGCAAGAGTGGAGTGGTGGGGCAGAGGGAGAGTGGGAGAGAGTGTTTAAGCAGACTCTGTATTGAGCTTGGAGCCCAATGTAGGGCTTGATCTCATGATCCTGAGATCAGGACCTGAGCCAAAACCAAGAGTCAGACACTTAATCAATGGTGCCATCCAGGCAACCCCTCAGCATAACCTCTCATTCAATTATCAAAATTTATTGGTAGTATGTGCTTGGGAAGGATTGGCAAAACTATATTTTGAAGAACAGGTAAGTGTGGCATATAGTTGGACCACTCTTTAAATAGCACTACTAATTAACTTTCTTCTCTAAAAGAAAAAAAAAACTAATTTATGACATAAAGAAATTTTTCCTAGCCAATCAGAAGTGTTTTCTCAAATCTGACATCAAGCAGCATATCAAGGAGGGCTCATTACATTTAAAAACAATCCAATTATCCAATTTTGCAGACACTAAGAAGAAACAGATTTGCTAGTAATAAGTCTAGCAACCATGGAAAAAGGGATATTTACTCGAAGTGCTCAGGTCAAGGGGCTCAACCCCGGCACAAGGTGGAAAGGGAGAAAAGGGGGAGAGAAAGAGATCTATTACTTCCTATACCTGTGCTGCAGTGAAAACAGTGGAGAATGTGCAGTCAAAAGATCAGTCTCCCCCCATTTGCTAACATCAGGGCTTGGATTACATGTCCTTTACTGTCTACTCTAGACATTCCTTCACTTCTCACCACTCTCTATTTCCTAGCAGAATTCCAGATTGTTTTAGTAGCTAGTAGAGATATTTGGTTATCTTTCCTCCAGCCCAATGGAATTAATGAGAATTGGTCTAAACCAGTCATAGTAATTTCATTCCCTACTGCCAGTGATTGGTCTTAGGATGCACATGTAAACCAGTTCTGGACAATGAAACTTAAGGGAATAACTGGCTAGGGAATTTCCCTTTCCAGAAAACAGAGAAAAGAAAAAAAAAAAAAAAAAAGACAAGCTTAGCTAGGAAAAGGCCTTTTCTTCTGTTCCTTCCTTTTTATTTGGAAAGATGGAATAAAGGTAAGATGAAAGTTGAGTTGCAGCAGCCATCTCACAACCAAAAGATGACAAGCAAGAAAAGGAAAATCCAACATTCCTAAGGATGGCAAAATTAAGGATGCACAGGGTCCTTAATGACATAGTTGAATGACTAAATCAACTCTGGAATTTCCTATTAATAAATATCCTTTTGGTTTAAAGCACAGTAAATTGTTAACAGCAAATACAATTATTTCACATTAATGTAATACTGCTAATTTGAATTTGGAGAGTTTTGTAGGTCTAACTATACTTAAACAGTATATCTATTGAGTTTTTTAATTATATAAGAATAATATGTTTACTTATACATAAAGAATTTATCCCTTAGTTTTATAGTGTACATAATTGATACTACATTAGACATAACTTAGGCCAATACTAGGCATCTGAAATATTTTTCCTTCAAAAAGGATTCATACACATCCTCAAAAAAGACTCAACATCATAAAAATGTTTGTTCTAAGTTAATTTACATATTTAATGTAATCCCAATAAAAATACTGTTAGGACTTTTTTTCTGGTACTAGTTTGATTATAAAGTTTATTTGTGTATTTTCAGCCATAAAAAGAATGTGATCTTGCCATTTGCTAACAACATGATTGGACCTAGAGAGTATTATGCTAAGTGAAATAAATAAGACAGAGAGACAAATACCACATGATTTCACTTATATGTGGAAACTAAAAAATAAAACAAATTATTAAACAAACAAGAAGCAGAAAAAGACCCATAAATACAGAGAACAAACTGATAGTTGCCAGAAGGGAGGGGAATGGGGGGATGGGCAAAAACGGGTGTGGGGAATGGGAAATACAGGCTTCCAGTTAACAGAATGGGTATGTCACAGGGAGTAAGAAGTATAGCATAGGGAATATAGGCAATGGCATTGCAATAGCATTGTATGGTGATCGATGGTAGCTGCACTTGTGGTTAGCATAGGGTAAAGTACAGACTTGTGGAATCACTATGTTGTACGCCTGAAATAAACATAACATTGTATGTCAACCATACTTTTAAAAAAAGTTTATTTGTAAGAATAAATAAGTAACCAGGAAAATCTTAAAAAAGACTCTACCACCTACTAAAACATATTTAAAATGCCTCTGTAGGGGCGCCTAGGTGGATCAGTAGGTAAAGCGTCTGCCTTCGGCTCAGGTCATGATCTCAGGATCCAGGGATCTATCCCCATAACAGGTTCCCTGCTCAGTGGAGAGCCTGTTTCTCACACTCCCCCTGCTTGTGTTCCCTCTCTTGCTGTCTCTCTCTGTTAAATAAATAAATAAAATCTTAGAAAATAAAATAAAATGCCTCTGTAATTGAAGTGTAATAGTGGCACATCAATAAATAGGCCAATGGGAAAAGAACTTAACAGATCCAAATCTATGTGAAAATTTGGTACATGATAAAGGCATCATTTTTTTAAAAAGATTTTACTTATTTATTTGAGAGACAGAGTGAGCGCACACAAGCGTAGGGAGAGGGGCAGAGGGAGAGGGAGAAGCAGACTCCCCACTGTGCAGGGAGCCTGATGCAGGGCTTGATCCCAGGACCCTGGGATCATGACCTGAGCTGAAGGTAGATGCTTAACTGACTGAGGTGTCCCAAGGCATCATTTTTTAAAAACAATTTTATTTATTTGAGAGAGAGAGAGAGAGAGTGTGTAGGAGCAGTGGGGAGAGGTGGAGGGAGAGGGAGAAGCAGACTCTCCGCTGAGCAGAGAGCCCGACTTGAGACTTGATCCCAGGACCCTCAGATCATTTTAATCGAGGGGAAAAGACTAATTTTTATTGAGGTAAAACTCATATAATGGGAAAAAGACTTTTTAATAAATGGATAATCTGTGGGCAAAGATAAAACTGAATTTGTTCCTCACTTTGCACATCAAGATAAACTTAAAATGGGTGTTAAAAAAAAGAACCATACAGTTCCTGGGGAAAAAAATACATGAATTCCTTTATAACCTGGGAGAAGTAAATGTCTTTCTGCAATTCAAAATCCAGAAGCAACATACGCTAGACAGATTTGAGTACGTTAAGATCTAAAACCAAAACTTTTGGTGTGCCTGGGTAATTCAGTCAGTTAAGCATCTGACTCTTGATTTCAGCTCAGGTCATAATCTCAGGGTTGTTAAGATCAAGCCCCTTGTTGGGCCCTGCACTGGGCACGGAACCTGCTTAGGATTCTCTCTCCCTCTCCCTCTGCCCCACCCCAAAACCCTCTCTTTAAAAAAAAAAAAAAAAGAATAAATAAAAACAAAACTTTTTACATAGCAAAATATATTGTAAGCAAAGTAGAAAAGCAAGTTGGAAAAATATTTTTAACATTTATAAAGAAGAAATATCCTGAATACACAAAGCTTCAAAGAGCAACTTTGGAAAACAGTTTGGCAAATTTCTTTTTTTTTTTTTTTAAAGATTTTATTTATTTATTTGACAGACAGAGATCACAAGTAGGCAGAGAGGCAGGCAGAGAGAGAGGAAGGGAAGCAGGCTCCCTGCTCAGCAGAAAGCCCGATGCGGGGCTGGATCCCAGGACCCTGAGATAATGACCTGAGCCAAAGGCAGAGACTTTAACCCACTGAGCCACCCAGGCGCCCCCAGTTTGGCAAATTTCTGAAAAAAACTATATATAATTTACCATATGACCCAGCAATTCCATTCTTAGGTATTTACCCAAGGGAAATCCAAATATATTTCCACAGAAAGATTTGTATGTCAATGTTCATAGCAGCATTATTCATAAAAGCAAAAAAATGGAAACAGCCCAAGTGTTCAGCAACTGATAAACAAGTTAATTAAAATGTGGGATATCTACACAATGGAATGTCATTCAGTAACAAAAAGGTATGATGTACTGATAACATGCTACAACATGGATGAATCTTGCAAACATTGTACTAAATGAAAGAAGCCAATCACAAAAGGCCACCTACTGCATGATTTCATTTACATGAAATCTCCAGAACAGGCAAATCTTTGAAGTCAGAAAATAGATTAGCGGTTCGCAGGGAACAGGGGAGGGAGAAATAACTGCTAGCAGGTAAGTAGTTTCTTTATGGGATAATGAGAATATCCTAAATTTAGTGACAACGACTGTACAACCATAAATATACTAAAAACCACTGAACCATATACTCTGAAAGGGTGAATTCTATGGTATGTGAAACTTAATTTTTAAAAACCTAATAAGCTTATCAATAAACTTACTGATTTTAATAACTTTAATATTTAAAAACCTAATAAGCAACAAAAACAGAGATGCTAGGATTTGTAACTCAATATGTGAGCTTGAGCAAGTCACTTCACTTTGTCCTTTATTTCTCCATTTGTGTGAATAGCTCCTTAAAGGCTTCCTAAGAGGCCTGATATCCATTATAAATTTAAGACGTTGAATGAAGGACTATCTAATCAGATATGAGTAATATACAGCTTACAGGGAAAAAGCTGACATTACAAGAAATTGAAAGGAGAGCTTCTACTTTATAAAGAATAAGCCTTTCTCACCATTCTCAATATAAAATAATTCACCAGTTGTCATTCCTTAAGAGCTTGTGTGTCAGGAAGCGTAAGTGCTTTGCATGTATTATTTCATTCTCACAGAACTCTAAAGAAAGCAGAAATTAAAAGAAAACAAAGACTATGCGAGGTTAAATGACTTAACCAAAGTAAATACACAAGCTGGACTTCAAACTCAGATCTTTATCACCATTTTTTTTTAAAAGATCTATATCATTTTAAACAACAACTTCTACACCAAGGTATTACAAGAGCAACCATGGACTAAAAATCTGAAGTCTGGGTTTGAATCCTGTTTCTGCCATTTGATGATTCTGTGTTTTTAGGCAAGTCAAAGAACATTTTCATTTTCTCATTAAGAGAAAATATTAATCCCTGCCTTAATATATCTCATAAAATAATACAGAAAGGCACTAATATATCTTCCAGTTAAAGTACTGTAGAAATGTTAAGAGATTCCAGAAATGTAGTACTATTGATAAACCAAAAACATGTTGAAAATGAATGGTTTTAAAAATCTGTATAGTCTCTCTAATGGTAACATGTACTAAAGTAGTCATTTTCAAAACCTACTCCTCTCAAGCACACTCAGGTGCTGTAGACTAAATGGTTGTGATCCTCCATCCCACCCACCCAACCCCAAATTCTTGTTGAATCCTAATGTTTAATGTGATGGTATTGGGAAGCGGGGCCTTGGGAGGTGATGAGGTCATGAGAGTATAGCCTTCAAGAATGGGATTAGTGAGTGCCCTTAGAAAACAGATGCCACAGAGCTTCCTTCCTCCTTCTCCTTCTGCCATATGAGGACAGATCAAGAAGACTACCATCTATGAGCCAGCATGTGGTCCCCACTGGACACAGAATCTTTCAGCAGCTTGATCTTGGATTTTCCAACCTCCAGAAATGTGAGAAATAACATTTCTGTTGTTTACAAGCCACCCAATCTATGGTATTTTTGTTACTGCAATGCTAACAGACTAAGATACCAGTTATAAGTAGGAATCACAAACCAAAGCAGCTCCAAAATCTTTAATTAAAAAAGGTCAAAACCCCTGTTTTTGGCATCATCTACTGGATTCTATCAAGGAATAGTGAAACCAGGATTTCAGGCCTTACCCAAAAAACAAGTGTGGTGTTTTGAGAATAAACGTAAATTTAATACTGGTTCTGCCACATACTAGTTGGGTGACCTTTAATCTCAAGTCTGAATTTTCTTACTAATAAATTAATAAATGCAGAGAAATATCTACCTTCCAAGGCTGTGAGTAGATTAAATTAAGTAACATACATAAAGCTATTACCACAATGACTGGCACAAAGTACCTACCTGGAAAAAGAAAGTAATTGTTATTACTACATTATCTATTCCAGAAATATTCTGGAATTACTTAAGTCTAATTGAAAAACTAAATTATGGAAACTCAAGAAAAATCATAAACTCAAAACCACTCCTGAATATGCAAACACATTAAACAGGCCTTCTACTATCTCTTTCCGTTGTGCATCCAGCACCTATCTTCTGTTAAGATTTTCTCACCTTTCTACTGTGTATCATAGTCAGGTCTCCAAACCTTAATTTCCTCCCCTAGTTTTTTCAAACCCAGCCCCCTCAATTCTCACCACCTTTCTACCCTACTGTTTTAATTTACGGGATTCTTCTTTCTCTTTATTCCAAGGACCTTCTTTCACAGTACTGCATCTCTTGTCCTCATCTCCTTTTTGATCAGTTTTTGTACATAGTACTTCTTTAAAAACCAAGATTTCTCCTCTCTAGTCTTTATTCCAAGTATATCAACCCATCTCCAGAATTCCAAACACACCCTCTTAACTACCTCATACATATTCTTCCTATCCCTTTTCTCTTTACAGTTACTAGTCTTCAGAACACCACTTGATACTACAAATACCCCTCAAAAAAACCTGCCTATTCAATTCCCTCTGCTTCCTAGTAATTACCTCTCCCATGTTCAACTCATACCCTTCTCTCCTATACCCGAGTATCCCCTAATCTGGCACAAGTCATTCAACAACCTAAAACTCCCCAAACCTATCTCTTCAACACAATTCCTCCTTTCCTAGTAAGTGGTTTTCCCCAAGACATTTTTTTAAAGATTTTATTTATTTATTTGACAGAGATCACAAGTAGGCAGAGAGGCACGCAGAGAGAGAGGAGGAAGCAGGCTCTCCACGGAGCAGAGAGCCTGATGTGGGGCTCAATCCCAGGACCCTGGGATCATGACCTGAGCCGAAGGCAGAGGCTTTAACCCACTGAGCCACCCAGGCGCCCCTCCCTAAAACATTTTAACTGGCTACTCTGAATGCTTCATTAATTCTGAGTCTTCTTAAACCAGTATATACCTTCCATCAGACTTTTCCTGGCAAAATCAACTGCCCAAATATCCTCTTTAAGCTTCCCCTACCTTACCTCTGCAGCACTTTCATTCACTAAACCCTGGTCTCAGTCTTTTCACCATCTCTAGAGCCCATGGTCACTCTCTAAGCACCTCATCGCTCCTCCCCTTACTCCCTCCCCTCACTTCTTAGCACGTTCCTATTACCCTTAACAGTCTACTTAGCTATATTCTCCATCTTCCTCAGCCCTGTTTTCAAACTTTCTCAGTTCTCCCCTAAGAGACCTAATGTTCTAATCATCCCCTCACTCCCTGAATCTGCCTCTTAACACCCCTAGGAACTCTCTCTAGAACCTTCTGCTCCCTAGTTTTCTTTCCTTCAACCCTGCCTCAGATGTTCTCAATTCCCTCAGCCTTTCTTTTTTTTTTTTTTTTTAATCTTATTTATTTGACAGAGAGTACAAGCAGGGGGAGCAGCAGGGAGAGGGAGAAGCAGGCTCCGGGTGAGCAGAAAACCCCAAGTGGGGCCTGATTCCAGGATTCTGGGATCATGACCTGAGCTGAAGGAAGACCCTTAACCAACTGAGCCATTCAGGCTGGCATCCCTCCCTCTGCTTTTCCAATATCTGGTTCTTTTAGTCTTTTTACTACTCCCAAATCTTTCCCTAGTTGTTCCCCTAATTGCCCTCAACTTTTCTCGGTAATTCCCCATGTCCCTCAATCCTCCCCGACAGATATTCACGATTTTTGTCACCTCTACTACCTTTCCTCAAACCTTCTCCATCACTTCTTCTGGAGGTGCCTCCTACTTCTCTTAAATAATCCTCTCAGCTTTCTCAATCTTTGCCTCATTCCCTCCTTCCTTCAATACTATTTGTCCTCCAATTTCCATTGACTTGGCGCCTCCCCTAGTTCCCAAATCCGCTTTTAACACCATCTAAACGTCTCCAGGCCGCCGCCAATATTCTCTCCCATCCTTAGCTTTCCTTGACGTGCCGCTCTAAACGCCCAGAGACACCATTCGCCAATGGCCGGGGCCTGGCCTCTAGGGGAAAGGGGTATGGGTCACGTACCCCATTCGCATCTTGGCTCCGCTCTGACTGCCCCCGCTGCCGGGGAGAGGTGGGCGAGAGGGCAGACGGCCGAGGTGCATGCTCTTCTCGAGGGCCGACATGAGGGGAAGGCCTCAGGTAATCAAACAGTAGCCTAAGCTTCGTCCCACGCTAAGCGCGGCCCAGCCGGTCACAGCTCGCTCCCCTTAGCGACGCCCAGTGCCTTTGGACAGCACCCAAATACCGGCAGCACCGCCTACCGCCCACCGGCCCCGTAAACTCCACCCCCTCTCCTCAGCGCTTCCACCGGAAGTGCGCAACAGCCCTCCACAAAGGAAGCTGGGTAACGGAGTTTACGGATCTCTCGGACCCCCAGCGGAGACCTCATCGACCCTCGCCGGAAAGACGAGCGCTCTTAAAGGCAATGCACCCTGGGCAATGAAGTCCTCAAAGGGCATATCCCTTTGCGCTTGCGCAGCTGGAGGCGATGGCGTCAAATCTCGCCGAGGTAGTTTAGCAGAGCATGCTGGGTGTTGTAGTCTATTTGCGGGAAGAAGTCTTGGCGCCTTTCCTTCTCACAGCTTGTCGAAGACTGTTACAGGAAGAGCACCTTCTTCCTGCTTCCCAGGCTGCCCGGCGGCTCCGGTTGCCGGGGAATGCTGGCGCCTTGGGAAGGGATGGCGGGAGGCTACAGCATAGGGGTTGTACTCAGTTGGTGAAGAAAAGCTCTGGCTCGTCATGAAACAACGAAAAGGCCAAGGGCCTGTGGGCGTCCGAGGCCGCAAGAAAAGAGGTAAACTGAGCGACCAAAGGTCGAGGAAAGAGTAATGAGCAGAGTTAAGGGAGCAAAATGTAAAGAATTCTAGAAGACTCGCACACGCGCCTATAAAAAAAAGCCGGGAGAAGGGAAGGAAGTGGGAAACAACCAAGGAATCAAAGGGTTAAAAGGGAAGACAATTGGCTCTCCAACGGATGGAAAGGAAATAGGGGCTGAAGTGGGGGGACGAAACGGGCAAGTAAATGGGGCGAGGTAAGGGCTAAAAGGGTGCAGGCAGAACGTTTGTAAAGAAAGGGAATAAAAAAAAATACCAGGAATTTTTTAACTTTTTGAAGTGAGATATACTCGACATATAACATTGTCTTTGCTTTAGGTTGTACATCATTGAATATTCCTATATATTGCGAAATGAGCAGCACAGGAAGTCTAGTTAGCATCCATCACTAATCACTAAACTTTTTTTAAAGGTTTTATTTATTTATTCGCCAGAGACAGCGAGAGAGAGGCAGAGGGAGAAGCAGGCTCCGCTGAGGAGGGAGCCCGTTGCGGGACTCGATCCCAGTACTCTCAAGATCATGACCTGAACCCAAGGCAGACACTTAACTGAGCCACCCAGGTGCCCCTCATGAAAATTTTTAAGACTCTTCTAGTAATTTTTTTTAAGATTTTATTTATTTATGAGACAGAGAGAGAGAGACCAGGAGAGGAGGAGGGTGAGAGGGAGAAGCAGACTCCCTGCTGAGCAGGGAGCCTGATGTGGGACTCAGTCTTGGGACCCCAGGATCATAACCTGAGCTGAAGGCAGCCCCTTAACCAACTGAGGCACCCAGGTGCTCTCTTTTAGCAACTTTCAAACATACAGTACATCATTAACTATAGTCACTCTGCTGTACATTACATCTCTATGACTTAGGACTGTTGGTTTGCTTTAAAGATTATTTATTTACCAGAGAGAGGAAGAGGGAGAGTCTGAGAATACAGGGGGGCGGGGCGGACAGGCAGAGGAAGAAGCAGGCTCCCCGCTGAGCAAGAAGACTGATGCAGGGTCCATCCCAAGACCCTGGGATCACGACCCCAGCTGAAGGCACGCCTAACACACTGAGCCACCCAGGCATCCCTGAGGTGTTTTTTATAACAAATGTGTGTTTGTGTGTGGGAAGGTATACCTTGTGGAGTTCCACATGGACTGGAAAACACATAAGTTGGAAAGGTGGTATGTCAATAATTATAATAGTCAAGGATCATGTTTTATACATTACTGAAACCCCAAGAACTAGCATAAAGCAGGAGTCAGTAAGTGACTGAATGAGTCAAACATAAGACAGTCATGAAGCATGAAGGGCTACAGGCAGGAGTTAGGAAAGATAGTTGTGGAGGAGAGAGGAAGAAAGAGTGGGGAGTGACAGGGTGTGGTAGTGTTGGAGTGGGAGAGAAGGCATGAGGATCTCTGAAGGATTTGAGAGGATGGAAGAGTGTATAGCAAGAGGACCTTATCAGGATAGTAGGTTTAAGGAGAAACATGCTCCAGAAGAGCAGGGAAAGGTTAGCTGCAGAGAGAACAGTCGCCCTGGTAACCCAGGACAGATCAGGAAACTGGAAATTGAATCTTTATAGGGCTGCCTCCAAACAACAAACAAATAAACTTTGTGTGACTTTGCCTTTTTACATTACAGGTAAATTGGTATTAAGAATAGTGATAGGGACACCTGGATGGCTCAGTGGGTTAAAGCCGCTGCCTTCGGCTTAGGTCATGATCTCAGGGTCCTGGGATCGAGCCCTGCATCGGGCTCCTTGCTCATTGGGGAGCCTGCTTCTCTCTCTGCCTCTGCCTGCCTCTCTGCCTGCTTATGATCTCTGTCTCTCTCTATGTCAAATAAATAAATAAATAAAATAAAATCTTAAAAAAAAAAAAAAAGAATAGTGATAGTACATTAGGTGATTGGATTGAGATAGAAGCTACAGTCTGGAAGTGACTCTTATCCAAGCCATTTAAAGATAATTAAGGCAGTTTTGAGGCAGTACCTTTCCAGCCAGGAATGATGGGAGGATATGAAATGGAAGCATGGATATGTTCAATGCTGGTGCTCCCTATGCCAAACCAGTCAATATTTGGTTTATAGGAGGAATATAAAAATAGAAATAACATATCAATCTCCTTCTTGCTGTACTATTTATGTATATGTGTGTGTGATACATATATATATATTTGCCGTAATGCTCACATCCACGCTCTATTATTTTTACATCAAAACTAGTTATCCATAAAGATTATGGTGGGTCATCTTGAACTATAGAGAGCAGAGAAGGTGTTTGCTTTACAAATCTAAAGACTGACTTATATAGATCTCCTGATCTGATATACTCCAATGTATTTTCTTCCTGTTGAGCATGACCACTCTCCAAGGGAAAAGTAGGAGTAATAGAAAGATGTGTATAATATAGGAATGGTTTCCTTTTTTTTAAATTCCAGTATAGCTAACATATAGTGTTATATTAATTTTAGGTGTACAGTATGGTGATTCAACAATTCTGTGCACTACTCAGTGCTCATCATAAGTGTGCACTTTAATCCCCATCACCTGTTTCACCCAACCCAACCCCCCAGCCTCTCTCTTGGTAACCATCAGCTTGTTCTCTATAGTTAAGAGTCTGTTTTTTGGTTTGTCTCTCTCTTTTTTTTTTCCTTTGTTCATTTGTTTTGTTTCTTAAATTCCACATGAGTGAAATCATATGGTTTTTTTCGTGCTCTGATTTATTTCACTTAGTATTATACGCTCTAGCTCCAGCCATGTTGTTGCAAAGAGCAAGATTTCATTCTTTTATATGAGTGAATAATATTCATATTCATATATATAGTTTCTTAAATCTCCTCTAAGTCATGATTAGGAGATAACTATAAGTGGAAGATAGTCTGGGTCATTAAAGGAAAGTTTTATAGAAAGTCATGATTAGGAGCTCCTGGGTGGCTCTGTGGATTAAAGCCTCTGCCTTTGGCTTGGGTCATGATCCCAGGGTCCTGGGATGGAGCCCCGCATTTGGCTCTCTGCTCAGCGGGGAGCCTGCTTCCCCCTCCCCCTCTGCCTGCCTCTTTGCCTACTTGTGATGTCTCTCTCTCTGTCAAATAAATAAATAAAATATTAAAAAAAAAAGAAAGTCATGATTAAATGCCTTGTTTACATTTATTATCTGTCTGAAATCCAATAAATATTATAAAAGCCAATAAATATTTTGAGCCCAGTACTGTACTAAAAATGGTGGCAGAATCTGAAGATGATGGTGTCTGTTTTCATTGACTGAATGATGTTGGCAGGAAAGAAAATACACAATTTAAGGTGGTCTTTATTGGAATGCTGAGTCATATGCTATAGACTTAATCATTTGAGCACTGAGTGAAGGGAGTCATTGCTGTTTCATGTTTGGTGATGGTTTTAAAGTAGGAGGTAAAGATAACATATCTTAAAACCTGGACATTGCAATAATAAAAACACTACTTGGAAGAAAAATTTCAACTACTTCTGAGATTTTAAAAACCTGTGTACTCTATTGTTATGCTTATATTTTTGAAATGGTATCTTTTTAAATTGAAGTATAGTTGACATGCAATGTTATGTTAGTTTCAGGTGTATAACATTGTGATTCCAGAAATCTATATGTTATACTGCGCTCACCACAAGTGTAACTACTGTCTGTCCCCATACAACACAATACCATTGACTATATTCCTTATGTTGTACGTTTTATTCCCATGACTTATTCATTCCATAACTGGAAGCCTGTATCTCCCACTCCCCTTCATCTATTTTACCCATCCTCCTGCTCCTCTCCCCTCTGGCAACCATCAAGTTTTTCTTTATATTTTTGGGTCTGTTTCTACTTTTTGTTTGTTTAGGTTCCACATGTAAGTGAACTCATATAATATTTGTCTTTCTCAGTCTGACTTCACTTAGCATAATACCCTCTAGGTCCATCCATGTTGTTTGAAAGGCAAGATCTTGTTCCTTTTTTATGGCTGAGTAATATCCCATTTTGTACATACACCATATCTCCTTTATCCATTTATCTATCAATGGGTTACTTCCACATCATGGCTATTGTAAATAATGCTGCAATAAACATAGGAGTGCATATATCTCTTCTAATTAGTGTTTTTTGTTCTTTGGGTAAATACCCGGTAGTGGAAATTATTGGATCATGGGATGATTCTTAATTTTTTTATCAATGGGGTGATTTTTAATTTTTTAAATTTTTAAATTAATATATAATGTATTATTAGCCCCAGGGGTACAGGTCTGTGAATCGCCAGGTTTACACACTTCACAGCACTCACCATAGCACATACCCTCCCCAATGTCCATAACCCTACCACCCTCTCCCTACCCCCCTTCCCCCCGGCAACCCTCAGTTTGTTTTGTGAGATTAAGAGTCTCTTATGGTTTGTCTCCCTCCCGGTCCCATCTTGTTTCATTTATTCTTTCCCTAGCCCCCAAACCTCCCACGTTGCATCTCCATATTTTTAATTTTTTAAGGAACATTCTTACTGTTTTCCCCAGTAGCTGCACCAGTTTATATTCCCACCAGTGGTGCATGAGGGTTCTTTTTTCTCCACATCCTTGCCAACACTTGTTATTTCTTGTCTATCTGATTCTAGCCATTCCAGCAGTATAAGGTTTTATCATTTTGATGTGCATGAAATGATATCTTTCAATTAAAGAGGAGTTTGTCTTAGCATATCTTAAGTTGGTATTATGTTCTTAGAATAACCTGAATCAGACCCTGAATACTAATTAGTTATCAAGGTCACTTAAGTGACCAGGTAGGTTATTCTATGGTCTGCTTTGCTATTTGCTTCTCATGTATTAGAATACATAAGATAAAACATCTCTCTGTAGAGACGAAAATGCATTCTCATTCAAAAAACAGATTATTTTCCTGTATTTAGTTTAAAGTTTGACTTAGTGTTTTTGGATTGCTCCACAGGTTTGAGTGACATTTCTCCATCTACAAGCCTACCACCTCTTGTTGAAGGCCAGCTACGTTGCTTTCTGAAACTTACTGTCAATAAAGTCATATGGAAGATTGCAAAGCCTCCCACTTGTGTACTTGTCCGAGTGAGATGGTGGGGAGAAACATCAGATGGAACCCTATTTTGTCCTAGGGACTCATTGCAGACTGAACCAAAAGCTGTGAGAACAACTACCCGTTATGCTGTTCGCTGTGGTCCAAAGCAGTTTACCTCTTATCTAACTGGTATGTTTCTGTCTTATCATTTTACCTGCAGGCCTAATAAACATGTATTATGTTGTTAGCAGTGGGTGTTATTGTGCACATAGTATCTATTGAGTGAGAGAAGTTTCATAATAGCCCTTTTATTGAGAGTATACTATGTACCAGCAGTTGATGCATATTATTTCTAATACTTAATAACCCTACAAGAAAGACATTTTCTGTTTTATAGGCAATGAAACAGGTTCAGAGATGAAATGAATACTCTTGAAAGTTATGTAGTTGAGAAATGGCAAATGTTGGATTTGAACCAATTTCTGTCAGACACCAAAACTCACACACTTTCACCACACCATGCTGCTTTAAGAAATAACTGTAGTCTCTGGTCTGGGACTTATATTATGCTCAAGGAAAGAATATATATATATGTTATATAATATATATGTTATATAATATATATGTATGTAAATATATATTTACATATATAAAAAATAAAAGTATATGTAAAAGTATATATGTGTTAGAATTCATATGTAATATATAATGTACGATATATAACTTTTATATAATGTGTGTATATATATACATTACATATAGTATGTATGTATATAAACTTTACTAATAGTGCAAGATAACACATACTAAATGAGTGGGTTAGTGGATTAGTAATATTGGTTTTCAGAGCAGGGAAGAATCCCTTTACAGGATAACCAGGAGTTAAGATTTCTTCATTTCTGTTCAAGGAAAGCATTCTAAATGTACTGTATTTCTCTATTTGGGTCAGGTTTTTGCATAAACACATTTTGGATGGTGGGGTTATTTATCAAATCAATCTAGTTCAAGTCAGTAAAAATTAAGTAGCATGTAAACATTGTTGGTCTAAAACTATTAGAGAATCAGAGTTGAAATAAAGGTTAAACTGTCCTTAAGAAGGTTATGTTCTATCAAAAAATTTTTTGAAAACCTCAAGATAAAAAAAACAAAAAATTCAGTCTCTCAAAAGATATATATTGAGCACTTAGCATTTCATAGTCATTGTGCTGTAGACACTGTGGGGAATTCGAAAAATGAGCCAATTTAATCAGAATGGTATCTAATTCTAACTAAATTCACAGAGAAGTTTAGTTAAAATACTAAGTAGGAAGTGATAATTACTATTATAGGATACCCATAGATACTCTGGATACTATAAACCTAATTTAACAAATGAAGAGTAAATAAAAATTCTTCAGTAAGATAAGATATTTATTAATATGATCAACAAATCAGACATTTATTTGAGCATCTTGTGGTATAATAAAGAATGTATTTGAACTTGAGATTGATGTTATCAGCTGCAGGATTTGGGGAAAGTCCCTCCTCATTTCTGACTCCCCTTTTTTCTCATCTGTAAAATGGCATTAGATTGCTGCCCTTTCACCTTGCTTTTTCATGAAGAAGCAGCATGGTTGAATAAGAAGAACATGGGCTTTGAAGTCAGTCTTGAATTGGAACTCTGGCTTCAGAATTGGATGGCTGTGTGCTGTGAGATGTTCCTTAAGATCTTGGAACCTCAGTGTCCTGTTAGTTAAATGGGGGATAATAGCACGAGCGGTAGGAATTATTGAGAAGATTCAATGAAAAAAGTTGTGTGAAGTGATTGGTCCACTATCTGGCACACTATAGATGTGAATCTTGTAAAAATATGTAAAGTCTTGGGCAGTGTGGGGAATAAAGAAACTATAGATGCAGTATCTGATCAAAAGGAACTTACAGATTAGTTGAAAAAAAAAACCAAAACTTATGTATAAAATAGTAGTAAGCGGTGCCAGACAGTAAGTAATTAAATGTCTGATTACTTGGCACATATAGTAAATATCATATGAATATTCCAGGAAGTTATTAAGAGCCAAGTTTATCATAAGTTCTTAGGAAACTAGAATCCTACTTCCTTTTTTTTTTTTTTTTTTTTTGGTGTTTCATCTTTGTTTGTTTGTTTTTTAAAGATTTTATTTATTTATTTGAGGCAGAGGTACAGAGCGAGAGAACATGAGCAGGGGGATAGGGGCAGAGGGAGAAAGAGAACCAGACTTCTCACTGAGCAGGGATCCCACTGCAGGGCTTGATCCGAGGACACCAGGATCGTGACCAGAGCCAAAGGCAGGCAGATGTTTAACCATCTGAGCCACTCAGGTGCCCCAGAGAATCCTACTTGTGTTGTGCACTAATTGGCTGCTTGAATTTGAATAAGCCATTTCATCTTCCTGGGTCTTTATTTTCCTGTTATTAAAATGAAGGGGTTAACCACCAAATGGGTCAGTATTCACATTTTATAAATCTGTTTAGGAAAGAAGCTTTGTAGAAGGTAGGATTTGAATAGGAGATGGATGAGGTGAACCTTGTAAGTGAGGCCCAGCTGTGGACATGAATATGATGTGTTTATTAGAAAATGAAGACACAAGAGATCAAACATTAATTCACAAGATGTATGCTCTAACTGTGAAGTTGGGAAAAATATAATTATTTCTTAAGCTATATGGTAGGTATTTGGTTCATTATTCTTTTATGTACTCTTTTGTATGCATGTTTCATTTGAAAGAAAATAAGTGCATCATTCTGGAAGCCATGAGGAAGCAGTCTAGTGGCCAGCCTGGCAAATCCAACACTGGGCCCCAATCCCAAATAAGCCATCACCAGGCTTCAGGTGATGAGCCCCTCCCATCCCTGTAGACTAGGCAGGCTGCAGCAAGCAGAATCAGTTGGGTTCTGAAAAGGAAGTTAAGAGAACCTCACTCTTTAATAGCCAAGACACACACAAGCCTTCCTCATTATAATTGCTCATGATGTAACTACTCATGATGTAATTGCTAATTACATCAATGTAATCTTTTTTTCTCTCTGTGAGGTATTTGTCATTCTTCCCTAAAACTTTATTGTTCTTTTGATTATGGGTTCACTCTTGCCCAGCCCCAGACTGATGTAGTAGGTAGTGTTTTATTTGAAAATAAAATATATATATATATATTTTTAAAGATTTTATTTATTTATTTGTCAGAGAGAGAGGGAGCGAGCATAGGCAGACAGAGTGGCAGGCAGAGGCAGAGGGAGAAGCAGGCTCCCTGCCGAGCAAGGAGCGGGATGTGGGACTCGATCCCAGGATGCTGGGATCATGACCTGAGCCGAAGGCAGCTGCTTAACCAACTGAGCCACCCAGGCGTCCCTGAAAATAAAATATATTTTTTTAAGTAAACAAGTTTTCTGATGTATGCTCCTCTGCCCATTAAAAAAAAAAAAAGGAAAAGAAAATAAGTGAAAAATATCTGTGTATGTTGTAATTGTTTCTGATTAGATATGGCTGTGCTGGTGCTGGAAGTAATCACCAAAATTGACCATCTTCCAATTGGTAGAGTTCAGATCAGTGGACTAGCCCAGCTTTCTCCAACCCATCACATCAGTGGATTTTTTACCATTGTTTCACCAACGTCCAAGAAACTTGGAGAACTCCAGGTAAAAATATTTTAATTATTTTCTGTGTAGACTAAAACTTCTACAGCACCAGGAGTTGAGTCTGTTTGTAGAATAGATAGGTAAATGACTCCCATATATCATGCTAATTCCCACTTCATGCCTTTGTTCATGTTTTTACCCAAAGACTATAATGTATCTTACTTATCCAAATCCTCTTAGTGCTTTCCTGCCTATCTCAAGTGCCAAGTCTTTCACAGCTCCTACTGCATTCATCTTCTCTGTACTCTTTATTAAATTTATAACATTGATTATATAATTATCGTTCAGTTATAATCCTACACAATCTCTAAAATTATGTTTTAGTAGTCTCCCTTTAACTTCCCTTCTTTCTAGTATCTAGATTCCCTGGGAGGCAGGACAGTGTTTTCTATTTTCTGTGTTTTTCCTACAGCTCCTAACATGGTGTCAAGCATCAATTGCTTGTTTGACTCATGTAAGTGGTATCTTTGGTGTGTTCATTCATTGATTCAGCCTTCCTTTTTTTTATACACTATTATGTGCCACTAAGGATAAAGAGATAAGAGATGATTTTTTTCGTGTAGTTTTCCAAAGTCACGTAGGAGGAAATAGAAGAATAACAGGTAGAATGCAGACTGATAGGTGTATACTAGGTGCATACTGCTATGTGTATGTACAGGATGGTGGGGAAGAACATAGAAGGATCCTTTTTGAGGGGCACTCTTTGAGAGTGCTTTTTAGAAAGCTCTGAGTATTCAAATCGCTTAGAAATTTCATGAGTTTTATGCTTTGTCAGATGTATTCTAAAATACAGGAATTTAGACAGGTATATAGGAAAATAGTTTAAAAAATATGAGAAAACATATATAGCATTACCAGATATAAGAACCTCTTATAAAACGACAAGCACAGGAATGGCTGGCTCAGTCAGAAGAGCATGTGACTCTTGACCTTAGGTTCCTAAGTTGGAGCCCCACCATTGGGTGCAGAGATTACTTAAAAAGAAGAAAAAAACTACAAGCACATAATCACCTTGGCAGAACAGAATAGAGTCCAGAAATAATCCCATCTGAATGAAAGAATGCAACTTTTTTTTATTGTATTGACCATATTTTTATATATCTTAAATTTAAAAGGTGACACCTTATGTTCATAACTTCATGGTGGAATCTGGTTTACTCCTACTTTTCTGACAATGATAAAAATTCCCATGCGATCTACAAAACAGTTTGGCATTCTGTTTCAAGAGCTGGTAATTCTACTCTTAGGAACTTATCTTAAGGAAATACTGTAAAAATAGGGAAACTGTCTGCCTAGGTTTAGTTATAGAAATATACTTTTAATATTGAAAAAAATGAAAATAAATTATTTAGTAATATTAAAATTATAGTCTATTAGTGGAGTATTTTGTTTCCATAAAAACAAAATTACCTAGTTATGATTATGTAGCTGCATGGATAAAATGGATTTTGGATTGATGACTAAAGAGAATTAAAATTAACTACATAATCAATGATTGGGAAAAAATAAAGAAAATTGAAAACAGTTGGAAGTATAGGCTTCTAGATAGTTTTTTCCTATTTTTAAAATTGAGATATAATTTTATATGTCATAAAACTCACCCTTTAAAGTATATAATTTACTGGTTTTTAATACATTCATAGGATTTTATAACCATCACTACTATCTAATTCCAGAGCTTTTTATCACCCCAAAAAGGAGTACTGTGGCTATTAGCAGTCATTCCCTGTTTCACCCTTCCCTAGTCCCTGGCAACCGCTAATTTAACTTCAGTCTCTCTATATTTGCATATTCTGGGCAGTTCATGTACGTGAAAAAACATATTATGTAGCCTTTTGTAACTGGCTTCTTTCACACAGCATAATGTTTTCAAGGTTCATCTTCATTGTGGCATGTCTCAGTACTTCATTCTTCTTTTGGCTGGATAATATTCCCTTGTATGGATAGACCACATATTGACCCATTCTTCAGTTGATAGACACTTGGATTTTTTCCACTTGACTGCTATGAATAATGGTAGTTCTGTGAACAAATTTTGTTTTTTTTGTTTTTTTAAGATTTTATTTATTTATTTGACAGACAGAGACTACAAGTAGGCAAGAGAGGCAGGCAGGGAGAGAGAGGAGGAAGCAGGCTCCCCGCTGAGCAGAGAGCCCAATGCGGGGCTCGATCCCAGGACCCTGGGATCACGACCTGAGCCGAAAGCAGAGGCTTTAACCCACTGAGCCACCCAGGTGCCCCCTGTGAACAAATTTTTTTGTGAACACATTTTCATTTCTCTTCGTATACACCTAGGAATAGAATTGCAGTCATAGGATAAGTATGTTTAACTTTGAGGAATTGTCAGACTGTTTTCTAAAGTTGCTGGATCATTTTTTTTCCATATTTAAGTATCAGTTGATGAAATAATGGGTGTTTTTTATTTAAATGTTATTGGGCTTGTTGGAAAATTGTATAGAGCATTGGAGGCAAAAGTCATATTTTAAAAGATTATGGAATAAGGAAATAAGTAGTAATTAGAGATTTCTGTTTCCCAAATAAGTGTCAGTGAAAGGAGGGAGAAGTGGTGTGATCTAATGGAAATAGCACTAGAGCTTGGACATGGACAAACAGTTATGGACAGTGGAGAAACCAGAACAGAAATGGTTACAGAACAGTTCTGATGTTCACTTGTCCACTCTGAGCTTCCATATTTTATTTTGTAAAAAAAGTACTAAAACTTTTACCTCACAGTGTTGTTGCAGGGATTAAATGAGATGAAAAAATATGGAAACACTTAACATCGTGTTTAGGCATGTGATCGCAACATGCCAAATTTACTTGAATTTGAGAGGACACGACTGATAGTGGGTAGTAGAATTCAGAAGTTTTTTGGTACTGTTTTAGAACAGGGGTTGACACTTTGTCTGGTGCTCCATTTGTGGCCTTCTAACTAAACATGGTTTTTACACTTTGAAAAGGTCATTAATTTTTTTTTTAAGATTTTATTTATTTGAGAGAGAGAGAGAGCGTGTGGTGCATCAGCGGGGGTGGGGGAGGGCAAAAGGAAGAGAAGAAGCTACACTACCCACTGAGCAGGGAGCCCTACTCAGGGCTCAATCCCAGGACCCTAAGATCATTACCAGAGCCAAAGGCAGAGACTTATTGGACTGAGCCCTTAGGTGCCCCTTAAGAGATCATTTAAAGAAGAAAAATATGCCATAAATAAAGCCTAAAATATTTATTCTCTGACCCTTGACAGAATAAGTTTGCTGACTCCTTTTTAGAATATAAAAGACTTGATTTGTTTGTAGACCAAAGAGAAGCAAGTGAAGAAATTGAAAATAAGAGGATAATTGAGCCAATAAGATCATGAAGAGAACTAAATAAGAATAAGTTTCTACCATGAACACTGTTACTAGGGTTACATATGTTGGGATGGAGGAAGGCAAAGAGGAAGAACATTTTGAGATAAAATTGAAAGCATTCATTCTGATCATTTTTAAAAAATTTTTTAAAGATTTTATTTATTTGACAGAGAGAGAGAACATGAGCAGGGGGAGTGGGAGAGAGAGAAGTAGGCTTCCTGCTGAGCAGGGAGCCCTATGCAAGGCTCAATCCCAGGAGGCTGGTATCATGACCTGAGCTGAAGGCAGGCACTTAACGACTGAGCCACCCAGGTGACGCTCTGATCATTTTCTTAACAACATTTATTGTATATCTGTCTACCATATGTCAGACACTATACATTTTATTTCACTTAACTTTTTAAAAATTTTCAGAGATATACAAAACAGTATCTTCTATATATAAGATATATAAATAACCATATAGTAAACACAAATTGTCCCCTCACCCAGGTTAAGAGATATTAAAAGAGTAAGTGAACGGAGCCAATTTTAGAGATTCATCCATACTATTTTGTGTATCAGTAGTTCCCTTTTGCAGAGGTGTGTTCCACTGTATGGATATCCATGATTTTTTATCTATATGCCACTTAGTGGACATTTGGTTGTTTGGGGCGTTTTTTGTTTTGTTTTTTTACCATTTTTTTGCTTCTTATGAGTAAAGCAACTCTATGTAGACATGTGTTCTTATTTTCTTGGGAAAATACCCAAGAATGGGATTGGTTAGTCATGTTTAACTTTTTAAGAAACAACCAAACCATTTTCATAGTGATTGCATAACTTTACATTCCCATCAGTGGTATATAAACATTCTCCACATATCTGCCAGCAGTTGGTTTGGGTAGTCTTTTCAGTTTTTGTTATTCTAGTGAGTGTGTCCTGATATCGCACTGAGGTTTTAGTTATCATATCCTGATGATCAATATGTTGAGTATTTGTTCATATGCTTTTGCGCCATTCTTTTATTTTCTTCAGGGATTCATAGGCTGTAACCCCCAAGGCAAATCTGACTTGCTTACCACCTGTATTTGTAGATCTATGGCAGCTTTCATGCTGCAAGAGCAAAGTGAAGTACAGTAGTCCCCCCTTGTCCTTGGTTTCTCTTTTGGTGGTTTTAGTCAGGAAGTAGCTGATGCTCCTTCTAACTTTTCCTCAGAAGATCCCTAGTAGCCTGTGGCTATGTCATGATGCCTACGTCATTCACAGCTCTTAATCTCATCACATAGACCTTTTATCATCTTATCACTAGAAGGGTGAATGTAGTATTTTTTGAGAAAGTACATTCACATAGCTTATTTTATTATTGTTGTTAATCTCTTACTGTGCCTAATTTATAAATTAATCTTTGTCATAGTTATATACGTAAAGGGAAAACATAGTGTATATATAGGATTTAGTACTATCTACAGTTTCAGGCATCCATGGGGGTCTTGGAACATGACCCTGTGGATAAGCGGGGGGACTACTATAATTATGACAGACACTATATGGCATGCAAAGCCTAAAGTATTAATTCTGTGGCTCTTTCATTGGAAAGGAAAAGTAATCAGTGCATCTAATGGTTCAGCTTTAAATAGAACACATGCTCATATAATAATTTTAGTTCAATCCATAATCAGTGTTTATAGTACAACTAGATGGGCAAGTTGGGAGATAAGGAGGTAGGAGGATGTGGGATTGAGCTAAATTTTTTATCTTCCATATTAGAAAGTCAAGAGATAATGCCTGAAAACTGAGGAGGGGATCAAGATGTGATAGAAATATAAGCACATTATTTGGAACTCCAGAGGTAAATACCATAAGAATCGGGCAGGAGTTGAAAGTAGTTGCCTCTGGGAAAAGAAAAATATGGGGGTCTGTCTGAGGGACTCGTTTTTGTAATAGAATTCTCTGATTCTTTAAATTATACGAATGTAAAATGTTAATTTAAAAATAACTTTTGGGGCACCTGGGTAGCTCCCAAGTAGGTTAAGCATCAAACTCTTGATTTCGGCTTAGGTCATGATCTCAGGATTGTGGGACTGAGCCCTGCATTAGGCTCTAAACTGTCTATACTCAATGGAAAGTCTGCTTCTCCCTCTCCCTCGGCCCTTCCCTGAGCTTGCTTTTTCTCTCTCTCTCTCTAAAATACATCTTTTTTAAAAAATAAAAATAACTTTTAAAAAAGAGCATGTAGTGAGTGATGGCAGTTATCATACCATTGCTTTGCTGTCCCCCAAAGCAGTCATGAATTGACTAAATGTGGAATCCTTCTTGTCAAGTGGTAAGGGAAGCCAATGGGCAGCTGATAGGTTGGAAGATGAATAAAGGTAGTTTTAGATTGTTGCTCTGAAGATCAGGTTTAGTCAGACCTCAAGAAGACAGATGCATAGTTACTAAAGGGAAACTGAGATTATGGAGTTAGAACAGTTTAAAATAATAAGGCCAAACTGGCTGGAGGGTGCTCAGAGTAGTTTGACAATAAAGATCATTAGAACCAAGCTGTTGGAGAGAGGAAGCTTTTTGTGTATTCCATTATTGGTACAGGTCAGATGTTGAAAATAACAAATGAGTCAAACAGGCTGACTATAAGAATAATCAACAGCCAAAAATATAATAAACTTTTAAAAATACCAAACGTGGGATGCCTGGCTGGCTCATTTAGGAGAACATGGCAATGTTTGATCTTGGGGTCGTGAGTTTGAGCCCCATGATAGGTGTAGAGATTACTAAAAAAAAATAAAAACCAAACTTTATTATGTGAGCATGTAACATAATATATACATAAATATGATTATTTTACATTGAAATTGAAAAAAACTTAATTATAAATTCTTTGCTTTTGAAATCAATTCCTTTGATTTAGCTAAAAACTTGATACTTTTACTTCTCTACCAAGTTATCAGTACCAGATGATTTATATTTGATGGGCATTACAGCATTCATTTTTTAAAAACCTTTTGAGAATAAAATTTAGTTTTTATTCGGTTTCAAAACAAAATAGCTGTTCACAAACATGGCTGCCTTTATTTCCAAACAAAGACAGAATCTTGGCATAGTAGTTTTTGAAGTTGGATTTTATTTCTAAGATATTCTTAAAATTTAAGATATTCAAGCATATTTAAGCTTAAATATTGTACAACACTGCATTAACTTCCATGTTATACTTTTCAGTATAAACTGAGTAAAGCAAATTGAACAGTGTTGGTTTTCATAAAATTTGAAATCAAAAAAGTCTTTTTTGTAATGTTGGTCTTTAGCTCTACAGTTTTAGAAATGTATTTCATGCCATCACTTTGATGTCTGGAAATCCTATTTCAGCATAAAAATATAGAAAAGTAGGATAGATGGTTCTATGCCAAATAAATTTTCCAAAGATATAATCAAAAGAATGAATAAATTGAATCTCATATTGTATGATTCCTTGTGAATGCACTTGCAGATAAGTAATTAAATGCTTTATGTAGTCTATAATGTCAACTAAAATAGTCCTGTATTTGATCAGCACTTGCTGGTGATCTGAGGCTGGGATTTCTCCTTCAAAAACATAAACAAGGTGACTTCTTTTAATTCAAGCAAAAACGTTTAACACCACACACAGTTTCATACCCCTTAGTATTCATGTAGCAATAACAGGTTGCGATACTGCTTATCCATTATCAAGCAAAACATTGACCACAGGAGTTTAATTAATTTATATGTTAGTTATGTGTGTGTGTGTGTGTGTGTGTGTGTGTTGTTTGATTTTTAGCCTTTTGGTTTTTTTTAAGATTTTATTTATTTATTTGAAAGACAGAGATCACAAGTAGGCAGAGAGGCAGGCAGAGAGGGAAAGGAGGAAGCAGGCTCCCTGCTGAGCAGAGAGCCAGATGCAGGGCTTGATCCTAGGACCTTGAGGTCATAACCTGAGCAGAAGGCAGAGGCTTTAACCCACTGAGCCACCCAGGCGCCCCGATTTTTAGCCTTTTAGATGAATAAACCAAGACAGTATTTTTTTTTAATTTTTTTTAAGATTTTATTTATTTATTTGTCAGAGAGAGAGAGAGCAAGCACAGGCAGACAGAGTGGCAGGCAGAGGCAGAGGGAGAAGCAGGCTCTCTGTCGAGCAAGGAGCCCGATGTGGGACTCGATCCCAGGACGCTGGGACCATGACCTGAGCCGAAGGCAGCCGCCCAACCAACTGAGCCACCCAGGCATCCCGTAGACAGTATGTTTATGGTTCTTTGTCTTGGCAAAATGTTGCCACTTTGAATTTAAATTTTGAAACAGGTCTATTGTCAACAAAAAGACATCATCCATTGTTATCAGTCTTTTTTTTTTTTTTTTAAGATTTTATTTATTTGAGAATGAGAACACAGAAGCAGGCAGGGGAGGAAGGAGAGGGAGAAGCAGACTCTCCCTGCTGAGCAGGGAGCCCGATGTGGCACTTGATCCCAGGACCCTGGGATCATGACCCAAACTGAAGAGAGATGCTTAACCAACTGAGCCACATGGGCACCCCCGTTATCAGTCTTTAATAAACTTTTTAAAACATTTCTCATTTTGGAGAAATACCATTTCCCGGGGCGCCTGAGTGGCTCAGTCACTTAGACGTCTGCCTTCAGCTCAGGTCATGAACCCAGGGTCCTGGGACAGAGCCCTGCATCAGGTTTCTTGCTCAGCAGAGAGCCTGCTTCTCCCTCTGCCGGCTTTTCCCTCTGTCTGCCATTCCCCTGCTTGTGCTCACTCTCTCTCTCTCTGTCTGACAAATATATAAATAAAATCTTTAAAAAAGAAAAGAAATATCATTTCCTTGATTTGTTTGACATGAGCATCTCCTCCAAAAGTTTTTCACTCACATAAAAATTTTCACTGATGCTTTAAATAAACACAGCTGTCAGAGAGTTGTTTTTATTTGTGTTCTTCTCAGCTATAGAGAAAAATACCACAAATTGTTTAACATTTTTATTCAGCTCACCTTGTAAGTTTGTAGCCATACCACTAACATTAGGAACAACTATAATTTTAATTAGACCTACATATGGAAATGTTTATGACTCACAAATTCTGTTGCATTCTTTAATGTTGCCATTTATAAGAGACTTTGATACTTTAAAGTTTTTTATCTTAAATATTTGATTTTATGTCACAAGAATACCACATTTTATTTGCATTTAAAAAACAAACCCTATTTAAAATCAGTACCTTTCTGTTTATTCCATTTTTATCATGCATCTTTTCTACTTAGTAATTATAATCCTATTGTACTTTGTTTCATAATGCTGTCTTTGACAGTCACATTTTCTTTGCCTTATTTCTTCCACAAAGAAATATGCGTTCTGATATTTCTTTTGAAAATCATGGGGCTCTATTTCACTTTCCTCTTGATTCTAATGTGAGAGAGACCATAGCCCACAGAACCCAAAGACAAGGAATAGTATAAACTCTGTACACAAAAATTTGATGATTTAGATGAAATTGATCGATTCTTTGAAAACCACAAACTACCAAAAATCACAAAATAACCTGACTAGACCTTTAACTATTAAAGAAATTGCTTTTGCAGTTTAAATCCTTCCAAAAAAGAAATCTCTAAGCCAAGATAATTTCACTGGTCAATTCTTGCAAACATTAAAAAAAAAGAGCACCAATTTTCACAAGCTTTTCCAGAAAATAACAGGAGAAAATACTTTTTGCCTTATTTTATGAGGCTTACACCACCTTGATCACCTTGATAGCAAAATAGAGAACAGTATAAGATCTAGACTAAAAATAAATCTAAAAATCCTCAAAAAAATATTAGCATATTGGGTCCAGTAGTATATAAAAAGAGTAATGAGACCATGTCCACATGGGGTCTATACCAGTAACGCAAGGCTGTCTAAGTCTTTGAAAGTCAACCAATGTGATAAGCCATGTTAATAATAGAATACTATCAAGTCAGTAAAAAGGCATGAACTGCTGACACACGCATCATGTTGATGAATGAGAGACCTTATTCTTTTTTTTATTTGATTTAATTTCTTTTCAGTGTAACAGAATTCATTGTTTGTGCACCACACCCAGTGCTCCATGCAATATGTGCCCTCCATAATACCCACCACCAGGCTCCCCCAACCCCCCACCCCCCACCCCTTCAAAACCCTCAGATTGTTTTTCAGAGTCCATAGTCTCTCATGGTTCATCTCCCCCTCCAATTTCCCTCAACTCCTTTCTCCTCTCCATCTCCCCATGTCCTCCATGTTATTTCTTATGCTCCACAAATAAGTGAAACCATATGCTTCTTGACTCTATCTGCTTGACTTATTTCACTCAGCATAATCTCTTCCAGTCCCATCCATGTTGATACAGAAGTTAGGTATTCATCCTTTCTGATGGAGGCATAATACTCCATAGTATATATGGACCATATCTTCCTTATCCATTCATCCATTGAAGGACATCTTGGTTCTTTCCACAGTTTGGCAACCGTGGCCATTGCTGCTATGAACATTGGGGTACAGAGGGCCCTTCTTTTCACTACATCTATATCTTTGGGGTAAATACCCAGTAGTGCAATTGCAGGGTCATAGGGAAGCTCTATTTTTAATTTCTTAAGGAATTTCCATACTGTTCTCCAAATTGGCTGCACCAACTTGCATTCCCACCAACAGTGTAAGAGGGTTCCCCTTTCTCCACATTGAGAGGCCTTATTCTGAGTGAAAGAAGCCCATCTCAAAAGGTTACATACTATATAGTTCCATTTGTATGACATTTTCAAAGAGCTAGAACTATAATGGTTGAAAATAGATCAACTGTTGCTAGGGATTAAAGGTGAGGGGAGAGGGTGGCTACAGAGGGATAGTCCCAGGGAGTTTTTTAAGTTGATGGAATTATTCTCTGTCTTGATTATGGTGGTAGTTACATGCATCTCTCGATAGGTTAAAATTTATAAAAATGTATAAACACAAAAATATCCATTTTATTGTAAGATAGTAAAATTTTTAAAAGCCTGGCAGACCAAGTGGGATGATAAACAATAGTTATCACTCCGCCTCATTGGGACATGGCTGGGGACTTTTCAGATTGGAACATGTGCCCTGACTAAAGCCACTAGTCTACTTCAGCTAATTTTTGTCACATTGAAATGGAGATCTAGCATTATTGGAGTTTCTGAATTTTTAAGAGAACTAGAATTCCAAAATTTTACGTAAACTCTGGTATTTTAAATAATACCATTTAAATAATTAAATAATTTTTAAATTTTTTAAATGCATGTTGGCCAGTATAAGTATGAGAAATAGGCATACTAATATGCTATCATTGATACTGATGTTGTAGTCAGTGATTGTAGGCAGCTTAGTGCTAAAGAGAGCCTTGAGTCATTGAGAAGAATGGTAAATGTCCCTAGGGTTGCTCTGTTATGGATATGAGAATCTTATGGTAAATTTATGGTATTTGTGGATGGCATGGGCTTCTGAAAAGATGCAAAATCTTTAGGTGACAGAATGATGGTCTGGGAAAGCAGCAGAAAGGCACTTCCTTTATCCTGGCTAGTAAAAGAAATAGTTTCCATTACAGAAGACTTTGGAAAAATTGGGACATTTTAAGAAAGAGATGTTCAGTTGAAGTGGTAAAGTAGTTTGTATAAATAGAAATCCTACAGGGCTCCATGAAAAGGTTGGCAGAGGAGTGAGCACAAGAGTGAACATGATTGGGGGAGGGGAACATGACTGAGGTGGACAAGAATGATGATCTGGAAGATGAATATAGGAGTATTTTGGGTACACTGTGTGAAAGCAGAGGGGTTAGGAGTGGCAGTCCCTTGAACTTGTAGGAATTGCTGGAACAATATTCTATTTTATACCTTTAAAGTTTGACTCATCTCTTCTCTCTGCCTGTTATGTTTTACCTCAATCTCCCTCAGCCTTACCTGTACCATTCATATTTAAGATTCTAAATCCAGATGTTTATGTTTCACTTCTGGAAACCATGGCACTCCTTCCTCACCTCTTCCCCAATTTCAGACCCCTTTTTCTCTTACCGCCTGAGACACATCCCTATCTCATAGTGAACCATTTTAAATTAAAATTAGTCTCTTTAAGTTCCTCTATAAGATACTGTCATCCTCTGGGTCAGGCTCCATGTTTTATTCATTGCTTTGCCTCAGGCAGGTAGCACAGAGCCTGGCACAAAGCTAGTATCAACAGATACTTGCTAATTGAGCAGAGAAGTTAGGCTGGCACATGTTTTGATTTTAAGATTGGTCTGGCAGGTACCTGGACTTACTTATCTCTTTAAGGGTCACTGGTAGTATAGGCCTATGATCTGTTTTGTGATTGGTTCAGATCTGCTTAGAAAAAAAGCAAAACTCAGTAGCCAGACAGCAGGTCATTGTAGGGACAGGGACATATGCCTTTATTCTCAGTGTCTTCTTTGTTTATAAAATATAGAGTCATTTTTTTGGGAAATGATGAATGGTAAGGGAATACTTTCTGACATTTACATTAGGCAGCCAGGACTTTATGTGATGCTGTTATAGTGATCACTACACAGAATATTTATCCTACTGCAATCCTGTCATTTGTCTTTGTAAAAAAAATCTTGGTGGTGAATAGATTTAAAGGACTTTATGTTAACTGTTCAAGAACAAAATTCTCATCAAGACCCAAGTGTATTTTATTGAGTCTGGACCTTGGCAGTTTCTCTGCACAAATTATTCCATTGACCTTTCGAGAGACATCTTGAAATATCTAACTTCAACCTTTCCTCTTTGTGTTAGGCCCTTCATCATTATTTGACTTGGGCTGCTGGAACAATGCCTTCTGCTTTCTCTGTCATTGTAATAGAACTTTCAACACCATTACTCTTTTCTTTTGCAGTATATTCCTCAACTTCTTTCCTAAAGTTTTGCTTTAGACCCTATTTTTTTAGGCTTTGTTCTTCCATTAGGCTTTTCAGAGGACTAGAGAGCCATTTAATAGAGAACCTGAACTCACAGGAATGAGATGATAAAAGAAACTTCAAGTGATTTCTTTTCATATTAATGTTTCTCCTTCTTTACCCTGCCTATATCCAGCATAGAACTAGGGTCTTATTTTTCTTAAATAACCAACAGTAAGGATGTAGAAGGTGTTGTTTTTCTTTTATTCATCAGACATAATAGACATTATTAAGAATAATAGACTTGTATGCCAAGTGTTTATTGTGCTGATTAGTCCATACAAAAATGAAAAAGACAAGTGCATGCCTTCAAGGAATTAACCTAATCAGGATAGTGAATAAACTAAAGTTACAAATACCTCCTATAAGCTTTTTTAAAAAAACTTCAAATAGAATAATATACTTTCCTGATGGAGTTATATCATCACATGAGCTTCTCTGTGTGAAGAACTTAGCATACCTTATGGCCTGTAGTAAAGAGTTCAATAAATGGGGGTTATATTGTTGGGTAGACACAGAAGAAGTGGAAACATAAAGAAGGGAGTGGCCATGACGTCTCTACCTGGGCACAGAGAATTTTTCGCAGGGACGCCTGGTAACTTACTCGATTAAGCATCTGCTATCAGCTTGGGTCAAGATCCCAGGGTCCAGGGATCAAGCCCTAAGTCTGGCTCTCTGTTCATTGGGGAGTCTGCTTCTCCCTCTGTCCACCCACCCCTACCCCCCGCTTGTGTTCTCTTTCTCAAATAAATAAAAATCTTTAAAGAATTAAAAACAAATTTTCACAAAGAAAGTAATACTGGAGGAAATTGCATATACAAGGCCTAAGGGAATGAAACATAAGGTACATTGAGAGAACCTTAAATGATTGGTATATCTGGGAGAGAGGAATGGAGGAGGGGAGCAAAGCAAGAGATGAGGCTTCTGCAGGAATTTGAACTTGATCCTACAAGGAATGGGGACCATTCATTTATATTAAGCAGGGTGTCTTAAAATTAGTCAATACAAAAGAAAATTTCTGGTATATTACATGTATGTCTCTTTCAGGTCTCACTTGCCCTGGAGCCTCTGTCAGAAACTTATGACAGCTACAACCCTCTTCCAGCCACCGATGTGAAAGAAAATGTGCTTTTATCTGAGCAGGAATTCAGAGAATATACTGAACCCAGCGGTAGCCAGTTTCTGGTTCCATCAAGGCCCTATAGAATGCCTACCACCAAAATTGATGGAAAAGAGTTAGCAGCTAACAGTAGTAGATCAACCACTCCAAGGTAATTACCAGTCTTTCAGCTAACTCCCCCTTCATAATTTCTGTTCCTTATTTGTGTTTGGATGAAAGACTGAAAGTAGTCATTCATTCAGCAAACAAATATTAAGAACCCACTGTGTGCCTGGTCTAGTACCAAGTACTAGGCATAGAAATTAATGACACAATTCTTATCTTTGAGGACTGCTCACAATCTGGTGGGGAGGCCATTGTATAGATAAATAAGTATAACTAAGTCATATACAGATACCATGATAGATGTCCATGAGGGGAAAAGAGGGAAAGGGCAGTAGTTCATGAAACAGGATGGAGTAAGAGAAATGGGTTTGTTTGTTTGTTTGTTTTTTTAAGATTTTATTTATTTATTTGACAGAGAGAGAGCACAGGCAGGCAGAGCGGCAAAGGGAGGGAGAAGCAGGCTCCCCGCTGAGCAGGGAGCCCGATGAGGGCTAGATTCCAGGACTCTGGGATCACGACCTGAGCCAAAGGCAGATGCTTAACTGACTGAGCCACCCAGGCACCTCTAGATTTTTATTTTAAATAATTACAAAGCATTTGCTTTGTGTTGGGCTCCGCACTAAGTTCTTTCTCTTTTTTCAAGATTTATTTATTTGAGAGAGAGAGGACACACACTTGCATGTGCACAAGTGAGGGGAGGGGCAGAGGGAGAGAATCTTCAAGCAGACTCCCTGCTGAGCGCAGAGCCCAACATGGGGTTCGATTTCATGACCTGGGCTGAAACCAAGAGTCAGACACTTAACTGACTGAGCCACCCAGGTGCCCCAACTGAGCTCTCTATTTCATTGTCTCACTTCAGCCACAACCATACAACTGTAGATAAAACATCTATTATGTATTTTATTTGGGAGATGAAAAACAGATTTACAAAGTCGAAGCAGTCTACACTGCTATAAACTACTGATACACTTTCCGTCTCTGACAAAGTGAAATGTTACCACAATGGGTAACATATTGCTAAAGTTCTCCTTTATTTTATAACAGGGGAAAGGACCACTTGTACTTTGCAGAGAACTCTGATACAATAAAGGACTCTTTCTTCGGACTACAACACCATCTTAATTCAGGACAGAGTTTAGAGTCTATGACTCTGAAAGGCAAGGCCCCGAGGAAGCAGATGTCCCTTCTTAACACTTCTGAATTCCAGCCTCAAATTAGGACAGTGGCCAAGAGTCGCAGTGACTCATGCATTCTTTCTTCAAACAACCCCCCTACCAAGGACCTTCTTTCAGGTATGTATATATTTGTGAACCAAGACTAAGCTATATTTATTGGGATTACTCTGCTTGTCAGCCAGTCTTCAAAGAGAACCAAGACTTCCGTTTGAAATAAATAACCAAATAAAAGTGAGTGATCTCACTAAAGTTCTGAATTGCTCACCATTTAAAGGCAGCTCTTTTAAACCAATAAGTTACTTCTAAATAAATACTAGGTACTTAAAATTGTAGGTTTAGGAAAGGAGCCATTTAAAATGAACCTGGATATGGGGGGAAAGTTTATCATAGAGAAATATTATTCTTTATTTTTTTCCCAAATAATTCAAGGCAAATACAGTTTTTATCTCATCAGGAGATTTACTTGCACTCCTGTGCAGAGGCTAGTACCAAATCTGCTTCATGTCCTGAAAATTCTTGGTCTCAGTGGGAACCTTCAGTGCACAGCAACTGCTAATCTTAAGTCTGGGAATTATATATGACTTACAGCCAAGCAGAAGTAGAAAGGTGTCAGTTTACTTGTATAAGGGCTTAAACTAAAATAAATCCAAATAGGATTATTTAGAGGTGATATTATAAAAGCAATTGAGATGCCTTATGTTACGTGTAATGCTTAACCATTTATCTCTGTGACATCAGGAGCATGATGGGGATTTGTCTCCATCCTCACTAGCAAATTTCCGAAGTAGAGTATCGATCTGCAGGATTAGTAGAAAAATAACTATTTGGGTACATAATTTACGTTAGTAAGGATATTTTTTTCATCAAGAAAAACATTCTGTTCATATTTTTTTCAACTGAAATGTCTGTGATCCCCTGTTTTTGAAAATATATTCTGATTATAATCTTTTTTCTTTTTTAAATTTTATTTATATTCAATTATTTAACATATAGTGTATTATTAGTTTCATAGGTAGAATTCAGTGATTTATCAGTTGCATATCGCATCCAGTGCTCGTTACATCAAGTGCCCTCCTTAATGTCCATCACCCAGGTTACTCCATCCCCCCACCCACCTCCCCTCCAGCAACCTTTAATTTGTTTCCTATAGTTAAGAGTCTCTTAGATAGTATATTAATTTTAACCTTCAGTGCAATCCTAGGCTACATTAACAAGAACAAATTGTTCCATTTTACTATACTGCTTGTACTTGTCAGCTTACACCTGCAATATTTTGGTTAGGCACCAGACTTTGAGAAAGATTATTTGTTCACTCATTAAGCAGTTACTTATTTAGTACCTATTAAATGTCTGGCATTCTTCTAGGCGTCAGGGATGCAGTAATTTAAATGAAAACAAAAACAAATTTCTGCCCTATGGATTTTATATCCTAGATGGGAAGACCAATAATAAACTGGATGAATAAGTGAGTATGTAGTGTTAGATGGTGATAATGGCAGTGGGAAAAAAAAACAAAGCAGGGCACATAAGAGGAGGGGATGTTAGTTTTACATAGGTTGGCAAAGAAAACCTCATTAAGAAGGTAATATGAGAGTAAAGATCTAAAGAAAATGAGTTCCTTTTAAGGAAAATAACTACGTTTATAAAAGGACTACCTACAGATATTTATCTTCACAAGAAGCTACCATTTAGTGAGCATTCATTGTATGCTAGCTACTATGCCAAGTGCCTTATACACATAATCTTACAAAAACCAAGTGAGGTAGGGATTGTTATCACCATTCTAAAATGAAAACACAGGCTCAGAATTAGGAAACTCCTGTACTATCAAAGGGGAAGCTGCTCTTCAGCTCCAGTTAGACTCTAAGGTAAGGTCCTCTACTTTATCCTACTGTAAGTTCATTGTTTACCTAGGCCAGCCTTTTTTTTTTTTTTCTTTTTTCCTTAAATCAAGACTTTGCTGGCCAACTGTTGAGGCCAAACAAAATATGACAAATACAGCTCACGGGCTGCCAGTGTGCAGCCTCTTCCCTGAGATATGAGGATCATTTGGCTTACAGATTTAACAAGACAGATTATGACTCAGTCTGAGTTAATAATAACACCTGTGCAGAATGAGAAAGGACAGCTTCAAGAGGTAGTGGATTCTCTATCCCCGGAAAAGAGGAGCTAGCTAACCATCCTGTCAGGACTTTTACAGATTGTATTGACTCATCAAGTGGACAGATAGGATCCTTTAAGATCCCTTCCAGCCACAAGATTCTGGAAGACTAATTAAGTCGCTCATACTAGTAAGTAGGTCTAGAGCTGCGATTGTGAGAGGGATCTAACAAATACATAAATATAAATATCTTCCTGGTCTTTATTGGAATGACATGACCCCAGAAAAGGGGTACAGGGCTGAATTAGTGAACCAGCTAGTACTTATGAAATAAACTACACTTCCTGCTTGTGAGAATTGGGTTTGGAATAGATAGCAAGGGATTGGGCAAAAAACCAGAAGCTGTACATCTCCTTGTGTTTAACAGGAGCTGTGCCCATGGCATGTGGGTAATAAACAAGGGAAACATTTTGTCCTGAACTCACCTGGGTGCTTCTTTTGTGTTCAGGGAGTGATTATTGAGTTGAAGTACAGGCTGATGCCATGACAGCTCTTAGAGTGTAGGTACCAGCTTCCCTTGAGAAGGGGAGGTCAGATTTTTTTTGTTACAATGCCTCAGACTTTAGAAAAGCTTTTCCAAGAATGGCTGTTTCAACAGCCAAACCACTTGGAGGCTAGTGAATGGACCACCTGTGCTCAGATTTGCCCTACTTGTTTTCCTCAATGTTTATTTCCTTTTTAAAACTTGCTTTTGGAAAGTATCTTAAGTACTTTTTACCATTTAGATGTAAATGACTGTTTAAGTCCCTTTTGAAATATTACCATTCCCAGAGGAATTTTATTTTTAAATGGGATAAAAACTTAAAGCCCAATTTAATTCAAGAAGTAACTTTTGAGTGAGTCAAAACAAAACACTGACCAGTCTTTTAGATCAGTCATTGTTTTGAGTATTGGGGTTGCAGTGATAAATAAAATAGTCTTTGACCTTAAGGAATTCAGTCTAGTAAACGGACTCTAAAGCAGATACAGTACAATTATGTCTGATATAGGCAACAGTGGAAAAGATTTTATTAAATGCCTGATATATACTAGGCACTGTATGAGACACTGAGGATACGAAAATCAAGAACCAATCCCTTGTCTCAAAGTTCATTGGATGAGATAGACAATTATAATACCGAGTGATAAATTTTTTGATGGAATTAAATACCCAGAGCTTTGAGAATATGAAGGAAGTATTGTGTTTAAGGAGTTGAAGATAGTTGGGTATGGTTAAAGTACCAAGGATATTATCTCTCCAAAAACATTTTGAGTATTGATAGAAAAACTGGTTTTCCTCATGGTCCTGAAGTCAAGTGAGGTTTATTATCAACACAGCTTGTTATTATCCACTTTATTCATAAAACATTTGAATGTGCCCACCTTGTTTGAAGAACTTTATTGAGTAAAGCCAAGGGCCAACTAGAAACTAAAAGAAGGTTTCTGGTCACATAGCAATCTTCAGCCAAATTTCCAATGCTAGCAAGACCATGTTTTCCTTACCCTTTCTCATTGAGTAAACAAGACAGCCATTTTTGGGCTGAATCTCAGAGATTAAAAAGAAAAAAAACGGGCATCTGGGTGACTCAGTTGGTTAAGCATTTTCCTTCAGCTTGGGTTGTGATTCCCAGACCCTGGCTTCCTGCTCATGGGGGAGTCTGCTGCTCCCTCTTCCTCTGCTGCTTCACCTGCTTGTGTTCTCTCTCTCTGTCAAATAAATAAATAAAATCTTAAATAAAAAATACAATGAATTCTGAATGAATTTGTGCAGCCATTATTTACATAGAAAAAAGTTAATGTATATTAAGTGAAAAACAATTTTAAAACAGTATACATGTTTTTGCAAAAGAGGAAATGTATATATAAATACATGTGTATTTATGCGTAGATTTTAAAAACTATAACAATATTCCAGGGTAGTAGCATTAATGGACATATCAGTTTTCTGTTGCTGCATGACAAATTACCACAAATTTAATGGGTTAAAACATCCATTTATTAGCTCACAGTTCTGTGGATCAGAAGTCCAACAAGATATGGTTAGGTTTTCTGCTTAAGGTATCAGATATCGACCAAGCTAAATTCTCATCTGTAAGTGCTGGGAAAAAATGCAGTCCCAATTTCATTCTTGTTGACTGAATTCAGTTCCTTGCAGTCATAGGACTGAGGTCCCATTTCCTTGCTATCAGCTGCAAGCCATTCTTAGCTTCCTAGAGGCCACCTGCATCTCTTCCCATGTGGTCCCCTCCATCTTCAAGACAGCGATGATACATTAAATCTTTCTCGTGCTTTAAATCTCTGTTGTCATAACCTGCAAATGACCAGAGAAAACTCTGCTTTTAAAAGGTTTGGACTACCAAAATGATCTCCCTATCTTAAGATTGACTGATTTGGAACTGATTTTACATCGTAAAATCCCTTTAAAGCAGTACCTTTAGATGAGTGTTTTAATCGGAGAGAAGATATATGTACACTAGAGTCGGGAATCTTGGGGAGAACTATCTTAGAATTCTGAATTCTAATCTTTATTTTCTTTTAGTTTAGTTGTATTGTCACTGAATATGTGATATTTCATATTTTTTTTACTTTGTAAGCTATATTTTGAATTCTTTGTACTAACAAATGTTAGATGTTTATGGATCTTCTTAGCTTATTTTTTTTTTCTTGGCCTGACCACCATATCATCATCATCTCCTCCTCCTCCTCCTTCTTTCTTGAGAGGGAGTGCATGTGTGCCTATGTGTGCAAGACAGGGGGCTGAGGGGTGGGGAACAGAGAGAGAATCCAAAGCAGTCTCCATGCCCAACACAGGCCCAAGGTGGGGCTCCATCCCACAACCCTGAGATCATGATCTGAGCAGAAACCAAGAGTTGGACATCCACCCAACTGACTGAGCCACCCAGGTGCCCCTATATCTTCTTTCATTTTAGAAGCTATAAAACTCTAGACTAAGAAAATGGGCAATTGGTGTCTAGTCTCCGTTACCTCCAAAGCAACCGTGGAACCTAAAGAAAAAAATATTTCCCATTGTTCCTTGGAATAATGCCACTGGCCCTAAGCTTTTAAAAAGCTGTCTAAGAACTAAAGTGGGGTCATATATAGTATAGTGATTAAAATCATAGGATGTGGGGCACCGAGCTGGGACAGTTTGGTGGAGCATGAAACTCTTGATTTCAGGGTTGTGAGTTTGAGCCCTGCACTGGGTGTGGAGATTACTTAAAAAGCTAAAATCTTAAAAAATAATAATAATAAATAAAATTATAGGCTGTGATCATTCTGGTTATACAGTGTGTATAACTTGAGCAAGTTACATATCCTCTCTGCCTCAATTTTCTTAATCTAGAAGATAAAATAGTAGTATGCATCAGAGAATTGTTAGGAGGAATAAATGAGTGAATATATTTAATATAATTAATACATAGAGTAGTGCCCAGCATGTGTTTAAGAGTTCAGTAAATTATTATTGTTGTTGTTATTGTTATTTTTACTCAGGGATGGGGTAAATTTTATCAGAAAGTCTGAAGACTTCATCCTAGCTTTTCTATTAACCTGCTCTATCATCTTAGACAAGTCATGGAAATTTTTTGGCATTCTTCATAAAAGTATGAATTTGGAATAGGTAAACACTGTAGCTTCTAAAAGTTATAACTGGTATAGTTGTTAGTGTTTTTTGGATGATAGTAACATTAACTATTACAAATAATAGAATTCAGTATGGTCTCTGGATACAAAAATAATTATGTAGACATTATTAACTTTAACATGTATAAAAACCAGTTGGAAAAGTCAGTGTAATGATTCCCATCGTATAACAACTCTGGAGAGACTGACCTCCCTCCAGAACAAACTCCATTCACTGCTGTAATGCCAGCATTTAAAACAGTCCTATCATAGAAGCTCTGTAAACCATTTATTGTAAAGTGAGTGTCCTCAAGAAATTCTCAAGCTAGTGGGAAAAGCAGACAGGTAGGTCATTACAATATGCTAAATCTTACAATATGTTAAGTCTTATCATAGATGGAAAGGTGCTGAATATTGCAGGTATTGCTGTTGGATTTTAGATTTTCCATGTTCTGCTTTTGCCTTCTTCAGCACTGTTAGAACAAGGTGATAAACTGCGTAATGCCATGGTGATCTCTACAATGAAATCAAGCCCAGATACTAGCATGTTGTTGGATGAAGTTCATCCTCCTATGAAGGAAGATTTTCTTAAAGCCTCAACACAGTAAGTTACAGAATAAAGATGATTCCTAACAGTTCATTTCTTAATTGTTGCTAATGTATATTTTTTGTTAAGTTATAGACTTATTCAGCAAATAATTCTTAATGTGGTGAAAAGGAAGCCTAAACTAGGAGTTTATATACTCACAATCTAGACATAGTACTGGTACTTGCTAAATGTGTAAATGGTTAAATTCTTTGCTCCCTGTGAACTGGCATGCTTATATGTATAATGGAGATATTCTCTCCTTCCTCTCTTACAGAGATGAAATTAGAGTCTAATTGTGAACTTTTGTGTATATTTAAGGTAGTTATGTCTGAAGGATGTTAAGTGTTCCATGTTGAATCATCTCCATGTACTATCTCTTAGCTCAGTTAATTCTAGTTTAGATTTTTCCTGAATATTATCCACTCAGAAAAGTACTTTTCCACACCACAGAATCAAAGCTTTGTCTAGGGACCAGTTTAAAGACCACATAGCAGATCACCTCCTCCCTCCAACTGAGAATACATTTTGGAAACATGACACAAAAGATGATACCAGAGCTATACAGCTGCTATTGGGCAGGTAAGGACTTTTAACTATCTTTCTTCTTTTTAAATTCTTCCTTCAATTCATTGTGTATATTGTTAACAGATTTATCTTTTGAAAGCAACACTTCCATGGAGTAGCCAAGTCATTCTCTTGGTTACTCATTGCATACTAAATAAAAATCACTATTTTTATCTACTAAGTAAAAATCTAGTCTTTAGCCTTTTATTCTTAGCTTCACTTACAGAATGATCTCCAGTCCACCTTTCCATTCTTACCTCCCAGCTTTATCCTCAACACCATTATTGGGGTATAATTTTAAAAACTCAGATTTTAGGGGCTTCTGGGTGGCTTAGTCAATTAAGTGCCCAACTCTTGGTTTCAGCTCAGGTAACCATCTCAGGATTTTGAGATCAAGCCCCATGTTGGGCTCCACCACAGCAGGGCGTCTGCTTGAGATTCTTTATCTCTCTCTCCTTCTGCTCCCCCTCCAACTCTCTCTCTTTCAAATAAATAAATTTTTTAAAAGCCTCAGATTTTAAGCAAACACAAGTTTATTCAGGGTCTTAGTATGTCTCTTATACAGCCTACGTTGCCTGTGTAATTAGGCAGGAAAAAAAGTAAAAGGCATCCAAATTGGAAAGGAAGAAGTACAATTATATTCACAGATGACATGGTCTGGTATGTAGAAAATCCTAAAGAATCCACTAAAAAAAATATTAGAACTAATAAATTCTGGAAGATTGCAGGATATGAGATCAATACACAAAAATCAATTGTATTTCTATATACTTGGAGTGAGCAATCCAAAAATGAAATTAAGAAAAAAATTCCATTTATAAAAGCAGTAATAAGAACACTTAGGAAAAATTTAACAAAAGAAGTGTAAAACATAAACTCTGCAACTATGAGACATTATTATTAAAAGAAATTTTAAAGGATCTAAATAAGTACAGAAATCCCAAGTTCATGATTCAGTGCAATCTCTATCAGTATTGTAGGTGACTTCTTTGTAGAAATTAATAAACTGATTCTAAAATTCCTGTGAAATTGCAAGGGACCCAGAATAGCCCAAACAGTCTTAAAAAAGAGAAAATTAGAGGGATTCACACTTCCTTATTTTATTTTTAAAGATTTTTTTATTTATGGGGGGAGGGACAGAAGGTAAGATGGTCTTAAGCAGACTCCACACTAAATAAGGAGCCAGACGCATGGCTTGATCTCACTACCCTGAGATCCCAAACTGAGCCAAAACCAAGAGTTGAATGCTTAACTGATTGCACCACCCAGGTGCCACTCACACTTCCTTATTTTAAAACTTAGTACAAAGAAATAACAGGTCCATTTGGTACTGACATAAGGACAGACATATAAATCAATGGAATAGAAATGAGCTTATAAATAAACTTATGTCAGAAAAACCACAAGAGACTCTGGACTCTGGGAAACAAGCTGAGGGTTACAGAATGGAGGGTTGGGGTGGCTGGGTGATGGGTATTAAGGAGGGCACGTGTAGTGAAGAGTACTGGGTGTTATATGCAACTAATGAATCATTGAACACTACATCAAAAACTAATGATATATACTGTATGTTGGCTAACTAAACATAATGGAAGGAAGGAAGGGAGGGAGTGAAGAGGAAGGAAGGAAGAGGAATGGAGGGAGTAAGGAAGGAAGGAACCTATGTCCGTGGTTGACTAATACAAGGATATCAAGACCAATTTGTGAGGAATAGTCTTTTCAACAAATACTGTTGGGACAACTGGCCAGCTACATGCCAAAAAAAATGAAGTTGGATCATTATCTCAAACCATATACAAAAAATAACTCAAAATGGATGAAATAGCTAAATGGAAGAGCTAAAACTGTACAGCTCTTAGCAGAAATATAGAGGTAAATTTTTGACCTTGGATTCAGAAAAAGATTTTTTTTAATATGACACCAAAAGGACAAGCAACAAAAAAAACCCAGATAAATTAGAGTTAATTAAAATAAAAAATGTTCGTGCTTCAAAAGACATTGTTAAGAAAGTAAAAAGACCATAGAATGGAAGAAAATATTTGCAAATCTGATAAGGGATTTATATCTAGAGTATATAAAGATTTCATACAATTTAATAATAAAAGGACCAGTCATTCAATTAAAAATATGGGCAAAGGATCTAAATAGAGATTTTTCCCAAGAAGATAGTGAAATGACTAATATATGCATGAAAAGATGTCAGCACCATTAGTTCTCAGGGAAACGCATATCACCACAGTGAGATACCACTTCATAAGCACCAGGATGGCTTGAATCAAAAAATCAGGTAGTTAAAAAAAAAAAAAATCAGGTAGTAAAATTGGTGAGGATGTGGAGAATTTGGAACCTTCATACAGTGCTTACAGCAGTGTAAAATGGTGTACTACTTTTGAAAATAGTTCACCACTTCCTCAAACTGTTATATGTAGACTTAACATATGACTTAGCAATTCAGCTCCTAGATATACACCAGAGGGAAATGAAAGCTACATCCATGCAAAAACGTGTACATGAATTTCCATAGCAGCATTATTCATTATAGTTAAAATGTTCATGAGATGAATGAATGAAAAAAAGTAATATATTCATAAAATGTAATATTATTTGGCCAGAAAATGTAATAAATTACTGATAACATGCTGTAGCATGGACGAACATTGAAAACATGCTGAATGAAAGAAGCTAGTCACAAAAGAGAACATATTTTGTGAGTCCATTTATATGAAACATACAAAATAGACAAATCTAGAGAAAAGAAAGTAAATTAGTGGGTTCTTTATCCCTGGGTATCATGGGAGGGTAAGTGGTAATAGCTAATGGATAGTTTCTTATTAAGGTTTTAAAGTGACTCTGGTGATGGTTGTTCATATCTGTAAATATACAAAAAAACTAACTGAATTACTCACTTTAAGTGAGTGAATTGTATCTTACGTAAATTATGTCTAAATGAAACTTTTTTTAAACCCCCAGCGTAGTACTATATATATAGTCAAGAGGGAACCTCTATATCCTGACTTCTTAAAGAGTGAAGGATTTGGACCCCACATTTAGTGCCTCAACTTTTAGCCTCCCACTAGAGGTATGGGCTCCAAAAACACTTAATTCGAAAGCCAGTGGGGCTTGCATTCATGTGACTCATAATAACACACACTTTCCCAGATGCTATTTGAGGGTTCACCTTCCAATCAGAGTGCATCTAGGCACTGACTTTGATCCTCCTGTTTGGGATGCTGGTGGGTCTTTGCATGCCCTCAACTACTGGGAGCTACTAAGAACAATGGAGGAGGCTTGGACAATCAGAAAAATTTATGAGGCAGGTAGGGGGTTGGGAGCCAGACTAATTGATGAGTTAGTCCTACTGTCAAGAATAGAAACAGGTCAGATCTGTCTGTCAGGACATTATGACAGGACTGAGACAGGTGACTGTTTTGTCTAATATGCAGAATTCAACAGAGAAAGTCAAAGAAAATGAAGAAACAAAAGAATATGTTCCAAACAAAAGGACAGAATAAATATCCAGAAATAGATCTTAGGGAAGCAGAGATAAGTGAGTTACCTGACAGAGAATTAAAAATAACAGTCATAAAAAGTACCATACTGGGGTGCCAGGGTGGCTCAGTGGGTTAAAGCCTCTGCCTTCGGCTCAGGTCATGATCTCAGGGTCCTGAGATTGAGCCCCCCATCAGGCTCTCTGCTCAGCATGGAGACTGCTTCTCCCCACCACCCCCCGCTTGCCTCTCTGTGTACTTGTGATCTCTGTCTGTTAAATAAATAAGATCTTTTTTAAAAAAAAATTTAAAAGTACCAAACTAATCATAGAGCTAAAGAACACAATAACTCACTGAAAAATTTGAGAGGGGTTCAACAGCAGACTAGATCAATGGGAAGAAAGAATCAGCAAACTCAAAGACAAAGCAGTAGAATTCAGTCAGAGATACAAAAAGAAAAAAAGAATGAAAAGGAGTTTAGATAGTGTAAGGGACTTATGAGAAACCAAGAGACCGGTATACACATTATAGGGGTCCCAGAAGAAGAAGGTGAGAGAGAGAGAAAGGAGCAAAAATAGTCAAAGAAATAATGGCTGAAAATTTCCCTAGCCTGAGGAAAGAAACAGACATCCAGAATCAGGAATCCCAGAGAGTTTTAAGTTAGATGAATCAAAGGAGACCCATACTGCAACACAAGATAATTAAATTGTCAAAGGTTAAAAGGAGAGAATCTTAAAAGTAGAGAGCAAAAAGCAACTTGTTACTGACAGGGGGTACCCCATAAGACTTATAGCAGATTTTTCAGCAAAACCTGTAAACTAAAGGTGCCTGGGTGGCTCAGTCAGTTAAACTTCCATCTCATGATTTCAACTCAGGTCATGATCTCAGGGTCATGAGATCAAGCCCATGTCAGGCTCCACACACAGTGGGGAGTCTGCTTGAGATTCTCTCTCTCTCCCTCTGCCGCTCCCCTGCCTTTATCAAATAAATGGATAAATCTTTAGAAAGAACAACAGAAAAAAAGCCCTGCAGACCAGAAGGCAGTGGGATTATATATTTGAAAGTGCTGAAAGAAAAAAAACTGCCAACCAAGAATACAGTACCTGGCAAAGCTGTCCTTCAGAATGGAAGGGAAGATAAAGAATTTTCCAGATAAACAAAAGCTGAAGGACTTAATGACCATTAGACTAACCTTACAAAAAACATTAAAGGAAGTTCTTCAAGCTGAAATAAAAAGATGCTAAGCAGTAACAAGAAAACATACAAAATTCTGGGACGCCTGGGTGGCTCAGTTGGTTAAGCGGCTGCCTTCGGCTCAGGTCATGATCTCAGCGTCCTGGGATCAAGTTCCACATCGGGCTCCTTGCTAAGCAGGGAGCCTGCTTCTCCCTCTGCCTCTGTCTGCCTGTGCACTCTTGCTCGCTTGCTCGCTCGCTCTCTCTCTGACAAATAAATAAATAAAATCTTTTAAAAAAAACCATACAAAATTCTAAAACTCATGGCTAAAGGTAAATATATAAACTGAGAATACTGTAATATTGCAATGGTGGTGGATAATTCTCTTATAAATCTAATATGAAGGTTAAAAGACAAAGTATTAAAAATAAATTTAATGGGGCGCCTGGGTGGCTCAGTGGGTTAAAGCCTCTGCCTTCGGCTCAGGTCATGATCCCAGGGTCCTGGGATTGAGTCCCGCATCAGGCTCTCTGCTCAGCAGGGAGCCTGCTTCCCCCTCTCTCTGCCTGCCTCTCTGCCTACTTGTGATCTTGTCAAATAAGTAAATAAAATCTTTAAAAAATAATTAACTATAATAATTGGTTAATGGATACGTGATATAAAGCTACAAACTGTGACATCAAAAATTGAAAATGAGGTAGGGGAACTTTTATATGTGTGTTGGTTTATCATCCTAAAATAGGCTGTTATAAATATGTAATCCTCATGGTAACCACAGAGCTAAAGTGTATACTAAAATATGTAAAATATAAAGGAATCAAAACGTGCCACTCCAGTGAATCATCAAATCACAAAGGAAGAGAACAAGAAAGGAACTACAAATCAACCAGGAAGCAGTTAACAAAATGATAGTAGTAAGTCCATGCCTATCAGTAATTGTTTTAAATGTAGGTAGACTAAAGTCTCCAACCAAAAGAGAGAGAGTACTGAATGGGTAAAAAAATAAGACCCAACTATCTTCAGCCTGCAGGAGACTTTAAGGATTTATAAGCTCAAAATGAAGGAATTTCATATAAGTAGAAACCAAAGGAGAGTTTGGGATAGCTATTCTTAGGTCAGACAAATAGACTTTAAGCCAAAAACTATACCAAGAGGTAAAGAAAGTCATGATATAATGGTAGTTGGTCAATTCATCAAGAGAATATAACTGTAAATATTGATGCAGCCAAATACATAAAGCAAATGTTAGTAGATCTGAATGGAGAGACAACAACACAATAATAGCAGGGAACTTTATATCCCACATCCCAGAATGGATAGATCATCCAAACAGAATATCAATAAAGAAATCCTGGACTTAAATGACACAAACCAGATGGACCTAATATACATATATAGAACTTTCCACCTAATAGCAGCAAAATACGTATTTTTCTCATGCACACATGGAACATTGTAATCATATACTGGGCCATAAAACAGTTATTGATACATTTAAGGAGATTAAAATAGTAGGCATTTTTTTCTGACCACAGTAGTATGAAATTAAAAATCAATTACAAAAAGAAAACTAGAAAATTTACAAGTGTGTGGAAATTAAACAACATGTTCCTGAAAAACCAGTGGGTCAAAGACGAAATCAACAGGGAAATCAAAGTAACTTGAGACAGAGGAAACTGGAAACACAATGTACCAAAAAGTTATGGGATGCAGCAAAAGCAAACCTATGAAGAAAATCAATAGCATAAGTGTGTATATTAAAAAATAAGAAAGATCTCAAGTAAAATAACTAAATTTATACCTCAGGAAACTTAGAGAAAGAACAGAGTAAGCCCAAAGTTGGTGGAAGGAAAGAACAAAAATCAGAGTGGAAATAAATGAAATAGACTACAAAGACAATATGAAAGGTGAATGAAACTAAGCTGGGGTTTTTTTGAATAGATAAACTATTAGACTTATGAAGACAAAAAGAGAGGACTTAAAATTATAAATGAAGTCGGTGACATTATAACTGATACCAGAGAAGTACAATCATAAGAAACTACCATGAAAAATTATATGCCAACAAATTGGCAACCCTAGAAGAAATTGGTAAATTCCTGGAAATAAACAGCTGTCAAAACTGCATCATGCAGAAATAGACACCTGAGCAGACTGATTACTAGTAAGGAGATTAAATGAGTAATCAAAAATCTCCTAGCAAATTGAATTCTGAAACTAGATAGCTCCACTAGTGAGTTTTACCAAACATGTAAATAACTAGTACCAATCCTTCTCAAACTCTTCCAAAACACAGAAGAGGGAACACATCCTAACTCATTTCACAAGGCCAGCATTACCTTGCTGCTAAAGCCAGACAAAGACGTACAAGAAAAGAAAATTATGGGCTAGTATCCCTGATGAACATAGATGCAAAAGTCTTCAGCAAAGTAGCAAATAAGCTCAACAGTACATTAAAATGATCATATATCCCCCCAGGGATGCCTGGGTGTTTCAGTTGGTTAAGCGGCTGCCTTCGGATCAGGTCGTGATCCCAGTGGCCTGGGATCGAGTCCCACATCGGGCTCCTTGCTCGGCGGGGAGCCTGCTTCTCCCTCTGCCTCTGCCTGCCACTCTGTCTGCCTGTACTTGCTCATTCTCCCTCTCTCTCTCTGACAAATAAATAAAATCTTTAAAAAAAAAATCATATATCATGATCAAGTAGAATTTGTTCAGGGATACAGAAACAGTTCAACAGCCACAAATAAGTAAGTGTGATACACTGTATTAACAAAACGAAGCATAAATGTCATATGATCCTCTCAATAAATGCAGAAAAAGCATTTGACAGAATTCAACACCCATTCATAATAAAACCTCCGAACAAACTGGGTACAGAACCAGTGTACCTTGGGCGCCTGGGTGGCTCAGTCAGTTAAGCATCTGACTTTTGGTTTGGACTCAGGTCATGCCTCAGGGTCCTGAGATCAAGCTCTGGATCAGGCTCCATGATCTCTCATTCTCTCTTTCCAGTATAAATAAAATCTTAAATGGGGGGGGGGCAGTGTACCTCAACATAATAACAAAGGCCATAAATGACTAGCCCACAACAAACATCATAGTTAATGATGAAACACTGAAAGCTTTTCCTGTAGGATTAGAAACAAAAGATGCTTGCTCTCACCATTTTAATTCAGCATGGACTTTTAATGTGTTGTAGACAGTAGAATAAGTTCAAAGTGTTAACTGAAAAAAAAAATTAAATGGGGAGGACTGAATACCGAACAGTGGTGATTTTGATAACTTCAAAGGTGTGCAGTGGAGGGAAAAAAGAAGTAACTGAGTGAGGGGGAACTATAAATAGCAAGTGATTGTTATGTAAAATGCCAAGAAGTAGAGCTTCAAAAAGGAACAGTGCTCTGGAGCTAGAGAAGCCCTGTGTTTTGGGAAGTTGTTAGTCGGGTTGTAGCAGTTAGAGAGTTATTCTTACCTTTGAGAGAGAGATTTCTATAGATCAGTAGTTCTCAACAGAGGGACAATTCTCTCCTACTCCCAGTCCCATGGCACATTTTGTAATATCTAGAGGGGAACAAAATGCACAGAATAGCTCCCAATGACCAAGAATTACCTGACCCACCATTTAAGTAGTGCTAAATTTGAGAAACCCTGCTTTAGATTTTAAAAAGTGAAAAAAGGAACATTTATTATCTGTTCTTTCCAAGAAATGTAGGACCATGATCTAATTTGAAGGTAGTAATTATATACTATTCTCTTGAGAAATTAAAGATGGAATGGGGCACCTGGCTGGCTCAGTTGAAAGAGCATGTGACTCTTGATCTCAGGGATCAAGAGTCACATGCTCTCAGTATAGGGACTGCTTGATCTCAGTATAGGGACTGCTTAAATAAACTTAAAAAAAAGAAGGGGACAAAGTATAGCAACTAGCATGAAAGGGAAGCAAAGTTGAAAGAATTAATAACAAATACTTAGTATGGTGCCTGGTACATTTAATAAATTCTGCTTTTGTTTTTAATAACCTGTTCATTAAGAATTCAGTGAGTCATTGACAGGTATCTATTCAGTACCAGTTATTTTAGGAGAAACAAAAATGAAGTATACACGTACTTGTATGCTTATATTCCTTATCAATTTACAAACTTTTGGGGCCTCTTAATCTCACAAACAGGGTTGCTGGGGGCTGGGGGGATAGGGATGGAGTGGCTGGGTGATGGACATTGGGGAGGGTATGTGCTATGGTGAGGGCTGTAAAATGTGTAAGCCAATGATTCACAGACCTGTTACCCCTGGGGCAAATAGTACATTATATGTTAATAAAAATAATTTTTTTTAAAATTTTACAAACTTTTTGTAAGTAGGGTATCTGTTTTACTTATTTCTATATCACACATGGAATTAATCTTGCCATAATTAACCCTAAATACACATATTTTTGCTCAATGGAAGAAGGCATATTTATGAATTCTTCACAAAAACAGAATGAATATTTAACTCATTGAATTATAGATAATTCTTTACCTTCTTTTCCTCCCTGCTAGCCCATAAGCAGTGTAAGAGTAGGGCAAGTTAGTTTAACCATCTCTGTATCACTCACGACCTAACACCATGCCTGGCACATAATAGCTGCCCAGAAAAGAAAAATGTTTGTTAAATAAATGAATGAGATCATAATCAGGGTCAGTAGTTTATTTTTGAATACTAGCTGTTGGCATCCAGAGGGAGGAGAATATAATATGAAAATATTTATCAGATAGTCTTCTCTCTAATGTGAGTCTTTTGCTTAACGTATCTTCTTTAATGTTTAGAACTTTAGAAGGTTTTCAATTAGAAAACTATAGCTCAACTGAAACTTCTTTTAATGTCCTTTTGCTTTGTTTTTCTTACCTCTACAGTGCTGAATTATCCCAAGGTCAGTACTGGAATGGGCTTGGCTCTCCTCCAGATTCCCCATCTCCTGGGAGTGATGTGTATTGTAGCAGTGAGCTGAATGATCCTCAGTATGACCAGAGTCTCCTGGAGAGCTTATTTTACACGGCACCTGTAAGTCATTGAATCTACAGCTTTGGAAATTAGAGAACAAGACTATTAATAATATTATTAAGTGTAGGCATATTACCACTTGCCAGACATTTTATATATGTCATTTTTCTTTTTTTAATGTTTTAAAAAATTAATATGTAATGTATTATTTGTTTCAGGGGTACAGGTCTGTGAATCATCAGTCTTACACAGTTCACAACACTCACCATAGCACATACCCTCCACAATGTCCATAACCTAGCAACCCTATCCCTCCCCCCAACCTCCGGCAACCCTCAGTTTGTTTCCTAAAATTAAGAGTACATGTCATTTTATAGATGAGACAGGCCTAGTAAGGTTAAGAATTTTAGAGGTGGCTGGCTGGTTCAGTTGGTACAGCATGGGACTCTTGATCTCAAGGTTGTGAGTTCTAGCCTCACATTAAGTATATATAGAGCTTACTTTAAAAAAAAAAAAAAGCATTTAGAGAGTTAGAGGATATGAAATGGTAAAAGAAAGAATGACCCATCTAGAGAAGCAATTTGTGCACTGCAAGGGATCTAATTTGAACTGACGAGAAGATATGTGGGAAAAGTCATCATCAGTAAGGCAGGCTGGCATATTGCAAAAGTCTTTGAATATCAGGTGAGGAGAAATGACATGATCAAAATGGTGGTTAAGGAACGTTAATCTAGCAATGATTTAGGGAGCTAATTTAGGGGAGAATACCTGGAAGGAGATAGGAACCCACTGGGTTATTGGAGGTATGTATGAGAGTGACAGCAATGCGGTTGGAAACAGAGATGAATTTAAAAGATATTATGAATTATTAGCATTTCATGACTTTCTGTTTTAAAAATCATCACTGATACTCTGTTACTTGTGGGATAAAGAGAGAATTTAAATTTATTACACATTTTTGGTGTGACAGGGAATTTACATGTTATCTGTTATTTTTATTTTTATTTTTTTGTTTTTATTAACATAAAATGTATTATTTGCCCCATGGGTACAGGTCTGTGAATCATCAGGCTTACACATTTCACAGCACTCACCATACCCTCCCCAAATGTCCATAACCCAGCTACCCTTTCCCTACCCCCCACCAGCCCCCAGCAACCCTCAGTTTGTTTTGTGACATTAAGAGTTTCTTATGGCTTGTCTCCCTCCCGATCCCATCTTGTTTCATTTTTCCCTTCCCTACTCCTGACAACTCTCCACCCTCCCTCAAATTCTTCATATCAGAGAGATCATATGATAATTGTATTTCTCTGATAGACTTATTTCACTCAGTGTAACACCATCTAGTTCCATCCACGTCATTGCAAATGGCAAGATTTCATTTCTTTTGATGCTGCATAGTATTCCATTGTACATATATACCACATCTTCTTTATCCTTTCATCTGTTGATGGACATCTAGGTTCTTTCCTTAGTTTGGCTATTGTGCACCTTGCTGCTATAAACATTCGGGTGCACGTGCCCTTCAGATCACTACATTTGTATCTTTAGGGTAAATACCCAGTAGTGCGATTGCTGGGTCATAGGGTAGCTCTATTTTCAACTTTTGGAGGAACCTCCATGTTGTTTTCCAGAGTGGCTGCACCGGTTTGCATTCCTACCAACAGTGTAGGAGAGCTCTCCTTTCTCGGCATCCTCTCCAACATCTGTTGTTTCCTGACTTGTTAATTTTACCATTCAGACTGGTGTGAGGTGGTATTTCATTGTGGTTTGATTTGTATTTCCCTGATGCTGAGTGATGTGGAGCACTTTTTCATGTGTCTGTTAGCCATCTCGATGTCTTCTTTGCAGAAATGTCTGTTCATGTCTTCTGCCCATTTCATGATGGGATTATTTGTTCTTTGGGTGTTGAGTTTGATAAATTTTTCATAGATTTTGGATACTAGCCTTTTATCGATATGTCACTTGCAAATATCTTCTCCCATTCTGTCAGTTGTCTTTTGGTTTTGTTGACTGTTGCCTTTGTTGTGCAAAAGCTTTGATCCTGATGAAGTCCCAGTAGTTCATTTTTGCCCTTACTTCCCTTGCCTTTGGTGATTTTTCTAGGAAGAAGTTGCAGCTGAGATCAAAGAGGTTACTGACTGTATTCTCCTCAAGGATTTTGATGGATTCCTGTCTCACATGGAGGTCTTTCATCCATTTTTAGCCTATTTTTGTGTGTGGTATAAGGAAATGGTCCAGTTTCATTCTTCTGCATGTGGCTATCCAATTTTCCCAACACCATTTGTTGAAGAGACTGGTTTTTTTTTTTTCCATTGGACATTCTTTTCTGCTTTGTTGAAGATTAGTTTACCATAGAGTTGAGGGTCTATTTTCTCTATTCTGTTCCATTGATCTGTGTCTGTTTTTCTGCCAGTACCATACTGTCTTGATTACAGCTTTGTAATAGATCTTGAAATCTGGAATTGTGATGCCACCAACTTTGGCTTTCTTTTTCAACATTCCTCTGGCTATTCGGGGTCTTTTCTGGTTCCCTATGAATTTTAGGATAATTTGTTCCATTTCTTTGAAAAAAATTGATAGTATTTTGATGGGGATTGCATTAAATGTGTAGATTGCTTTAGGTGTAGCATAGACATTTTCACAATATTTGTTCTTCCAATCCATGAGCATGGAACGTTTTTCCATTTCTTTGTGTCTTCCTCAATTTTGTTCACGAATACTTTATAGTTTCTGAGTACAGATTGTTTGCCTCTTCGGTTGGGTTTATTCCTAGGTACCTTAAGGTTTTGGGTGTAATTATAAATGGGATCAAATCCTTAATTTCTCTTTCTTCTGTCTTGCTGTTGGTGTAAAGAAATACAACTGATTCCTGTGCATTGATTTTATATCCTGACACTTTGCTGAATTCCTGTATGAGTTCTCACAGTTTTGGAGAGAAGTCTTTTGGGTTTTCCACATGAAGTATCATATCATCTGCAAAAGTGAGAGACAACTTCTTTGCCAATTTGGATGGCTTTTATTTATTTTTGTTGTCTGATTGCCGAGGTGAGGACTTCTAGTACTATGTTGAATAGCAGTGGTGATAATGGACATCCTGCCATGTTCCTGGTGTAGGGGAAAAGCTCTCAGTTTTCCCCCATTGAGAATGATATTCACTGTGGATTTTTCATAGATGGCTTTGATGATACTGAGGTATGTCCCCTCTATCCCTACACTGTGAAGAGTTTTGATCAGGAATGAATGCTGTACTTTGTCAAATGCTTTTTCAGCATCTATTGAGAGTATCATATAGTTCTTGTTCTTTCTTTTATTAATGTATTGTATCACATCGATTTGTGGATGTTGAACCAACCTTGCAGCCCAGGAATAAATCCCACGTGGTCGTGGTGAATCATCCTTTTTAATGTACTGTTGGATCCTATTGGCTAGTTTTTTGGTGAGAATTTTTGCATCCGTGTTCATCAAGAATAGTGGTAAGTCACCTTTTTGATGGGGTCTTTGTCTGGTTTGGAGATCAAGGTAATGCTGCCTCATAAAATGAGTTTGGAAATTTCCTATCC